>CM070109.1:7128403-7335903 GCA_036178185.1 Liparis tanakae | reverse complement strand
CTTGTTTGGTTTTCCTCCCTCTGCCTCCGGCTCCCCTGGGGCAGTCGCTGTAGATGAGGAAGTAGAAGAGGCCTCCTTTAAATTCTGCTCGGCCTGGACAAAAGACAGAGCGCACAATTGGAGGGAGTGAACAGGACAAAATGAAAATGGGAGGAGCAGAACACGTCGTAAAGAAGACGGATCGTGGATCTTCACAGAAACCGAGGGGGAGACACGAATGACGGCGGGTATTTGAGTTGTGGGCAGAGTTTCCACGCGGGATACAACATCGAGACAGATTTTCCTTTTAGTGTGCCAAGAACTCGCTCGAGCAAAACTGACGAGCTTCGAGAGGGAGGCTTTACTTCTGGTTCAACTACAAAGTCAGTTTCGGAACATAAAAAAAATTATATTAAATGCAGAACAGCTTAAAGAACCAACCAATTATCCTTTATTATCCCAAGTTCAGGGTTCTTACACATTTTGAACAATGGATTTCCATGACTTTTTCCATGACTTTAAACCAAATTTCCATGACCAAACTGAAATCTCCGTACAAACACGAACAATTTAGAACATTGTGTATTGAGAGTGTACACCGGCTTATATTTTGAGCGTCTTTCTTTAAAAAAAACATTAATTATTTCAAACTCGGCGTAAAAGAACATATGATAACACATTTCCATGACTTTTCCAAAACTTTTATTATTTACGTTTTTTCCATGACTTTTCCAGGCCTGAAAATGACCATTTTAAAATTCCATGACTTTTTTCAGGTTTTCCATGACCGCACGAACCCTGCGTGTTTGTGAGGCGTTTGTACGAGTGGGGACACAGAAACCCGACAATCTATTACTGTGGGTTCAACAGAAGACTACATTGTAGTTTTTGTTCAAATACAGAAATGCATGCATGCTCAAAATATAGAAGAAAAACGTTGTGCTCCATCGGGCTCAAAGTCAAGGTCAGAGTCATATTGTGCAAGTAGGTCAAACAAAGCCTGGACTTTTCTTTGGGTCTAGTCAGCTGATGAAACATGGACTGCTGCTGTGTGGCTTAGGTAATTCACATGATGACTTATCCTTTCACACACTCACGCGAACAAAGTCAGTCACTCTCTTACCAACACGCGCACAAAGAGCCACACACACAAAGTACTCTATGTTTGTGACCTCCAGACAACGGCACTCTCCAAGATGAACAAGTCCGAGACAATCCAGCCGTCTGACTTGTAGCGGGGAGCAGGCGGGACACACACACACACACACACACACACACACACACACACACACACACACACACACACACACACACACACACACACACACACACACACACACACACACACACACACACACACACACACACACACACACACACACACACACACACACACACACACACACACACACACACACACACACACACACACACACACACACACACACACACACACACACACACACACACACACACACACACACACACACACACACACACACACACGAAATGAGAAAGCGTGATAAAGCCAGCAGTCTGTTGGCACGGTAACCTTGTTGGAGGTAGACGCTATGCAGCGCTTTACAAAGGGAAAATATTCAAAAGGGGAAATGTAATTTGAGTACTTATTTTTCTCAGTGCTGAATTGACTAAACAACATTATAATTGCTATCATATGTGAAAACATGTCATCATCATATCCATCAGAACCTAATTAGCATTTTGATACGATACCGATTTCTCAGGGAGTCGTTTTAGTCAGCGACTCTTCCCGTCTTGGCAGTTAAAAAAAGGGTTTAATAAAAGGGTGTTACTTGAATGTTTCAGGAATGGTTTTATTTAAATGATTGCGTTTGGGGACGCATCAAAACTATGGGAGTGTTATAATAAAGACTGAGAAGAATGATGGAACATGAAAGAAACTAATAATGCCGAGTCACAGAGAGACGGAGCAGTCGTGAACATTTGAGCTGAGAGAGCGCCGCGTGAACAGAAATTTGACTTCTATCAGGACATTTTTGACCAAAGTAGAGGGAAACAAGTGCAAGAATCTACAATCGAGAGACACAACAATGTACCAAACCCGCTTGTACCCCGTGCTAGGGACACATCTGCTGGTGCTCAAGGTCACACATGGGCCCGATCGTGCTGCTGTGGAAATAAAATAACTACTAAATAACATTTATGAGGCCCTTTCACATTAATAAGAGGTTTTGATTATGATTAAGCATACTGGGGAAGAAATATTTCAGCTTGCGGAATTAAAACAGTCTGGCAGTTGCCAGGAGGGCTTTGTGCCCATTGGCTCCATCTGATGCCAAGTTATTGTTATATCTTTTCTGTCGAGAGGAAACACAATCCTCCCCCCCGAGGACACAGGAAGTAGCTCGGGCCTGTATGGAATAAATCTTACAAAATATTGACACTATGCCTATTGAAGCTTAGACGCCTTAGTATAGTACACCAAGTGCAGTGACCTCTTTAACAAGCGATAACATTAAAGTAGACGACATGACGTCAAGGTCAACTTGAAAGGTGACAACATGTAGACTGATGGAACATGTGTGTATGAACACACACAGAAATGATAATTAGGGTGAAGCCATTCCTCAATAGTAACTTTATGAGCATGAAACTCAAATAGAAAACCAATAGGAGCATGGTCCATGTAATTCTCTGAAGGGACTCAAAGCTGAATGACTGTATTGAAATGTGCAAATTCAGAAACAGCATTTCTATTGAACAAACTTCCATCGAGTTGAAGTTTGGTAACTTCCCCAGAGAGTGCTGCGTACAGTGGCTGCCGTGTCGAATATACAATGTTCATTCATGTCCTTTCCCCACGCTCTGGTTCTTTTTGCTGCTCTGACATTCTGCTGGCTTCAAACCGTCTTCCTTCGAAGGCCTCATTCAGATAATGAATCATTAGGACAGAGACAATGAAGACGAAGAAGGGAACAGGGGAAGAACAAGCTGATCTTTTCTCTTTGCGGCAATCTGTCTTGCTAAAAAAAAATTCCCCCAAGCAGCCTGGATGAAGGCACAGTGTTGGTGAGGTATTCACTGGTCTGCCATCAATGGACAATGGAAAGAACAGAGTGGGCGAGGGAGCGGGCCTTTGCCTGTCAGAGGCCAGTCAGGCCGAGCTAAAAGTCAGGCAGGCGGCAGTATGGGAGGGTCATGTGAGCGAGCGGCCAAAGGGAGTTGTGCCAGGGAGGGTGTATGGGAGGGGAACAGTGGCACTGCTGTGTCTGATAACAGCTTTTCAGAGGCATGGAAACACATGCCAAGTCACAGAGGCACGCAAACAGACCCAGACTGAGTGGGACAGACATTGTAAAAATGGTGAATCCCTCAGGGTAGAAAGCAACTGCTAAGAGTTTGGTCTTGTTAAGATGAGAAAGTCCAACTGAATAAAACCTTCAACAGAACCGTCTAATTTATTGTCTCATTAAACTTTAGACGATTTTACACAAAATCTGTTTACAGGCCCTTAAAGAAACAGAGGAAAGAAGCCTTTTGAGGCTTGAGGGAGCTGTGCAAAGAACACTTAATTGCCTCAAGTGATATCTGGATTAAAACAGAGTCGCACTTTAGTAGCACTTGAATGGCTCTTATTATGGTACTTTTGTAGTTTGACCATGTTGAGGAAATGTTACTTTCTGTATTCTTGTTGTTCTTAGTTTGTACTCTAGGTTGAAATGCACTTATTGTAAGTCGCTTTGGATAAAAGCTTCTGCTAAATGACATGTAATGTAATGTCACTCGAGCCACTGTAGGTTGTGTCTGAAGAATAGAAGTTTGAAAAAAGAAGAAGAAGAAAGAAAGTGTTGGCTACACTAGCAGCTACTTTTATGACACCTAAATATCCAACCAAACTGTAATTGTTGTACTGGGGGGTGTATCTCTACAACTTTTTTGCTTCTGTAAAATTGTATACAGATATATTTTGATGCACAGATGATGAATCCAAACACATCTGTACGTGTCCTCTACCATCAGGTTAAAATGGTACGTTTTTAACCAACACTCTTTTGTAATAGCGTCTCTTTAAAGCTAATTGCCTCCAGCCTCAACTGTGCGCTCCCCATTGAGCAGATGTTGGCTTGCCAAAGGGTATGGAAGCATCAGCATGTTCGCATGCTGGAGTTAAGGCATCTTAGTCCTTTGTAATTACCAAGCATCATTATACGTTTCAGAGAAAGCCTCAAAGATCCCTGCCTGCACAATCCCACGGAAGAAAAAACAATGTCTGTTGTGGCCTCTGAGAACAGCTCATTGCAGGTCGAGATCACCCACATGTGTATCCACTGATCTTCACTCCCCACTAAAACAGCACGCGCCAAAGTGCGCACTGACTCGCTTTACATGTTACTCAACTGAAATGAGTGTGGACATGGTGACTCATTCCTACGATGACCTTTGACCCGCTATGAAATGGAGCCAGAGCAGTTCCCGGTCCAGTGTGATGAGTCAGGTGTCAGCGAGCATGTGCTCTCTGTTAAATTAATCACCACCGCTGCTGCTTCACGTTGAAGTTGTGGAAGTCAGATACATTATGCATGGGCTCCTGCAAGGCTCCTGCTCATGTAGACGGCCCACGCAGCTATGCGTGGCATGCGGTGTTTAACAAGCCAGCATGATTATGAGGTGGTATTCACCGGGGAGGCCCGGGCGGGCGGTGTTTTGCATATTTGATGTTTTTTGGTTTAATCCGGGCGCCACTGGGGACGTGTGGTTGGTTGCCCTCACCGGTGAAACGGTGTTGACACAGACGCTCGTATTAACTCGCCTCTGGGGGTTAGACAAACACTTGAGCCGGAGCGTTTAATTTACCCCTTTGTTGTTCACCGTCTGCTCCTCGGCGGCGGCGCCCTTCTTCTCCGTGGACGCGGCTCTGGTCTGCATTGTCCCGGCGAAGCGGAGTCGACCGAAACCCCGCCAGTCACCTGTAAACAAAACGTGTGCCACCGGCTCTCGTCTCGCGCTGTGGTTTGCACGCGCGAGCTGCTGCGCGACATTGTCTGTGACACCGCCTCCACTCTGCACGCGCTCCGAGCGACTCGCAGGTTCAGTCGGCAGCCGGTCCAAGTGTCGCCGGTCCAAAGCACACCACGGGTCCCGGTTCTCGAGGGGTAGCCGGCGGCGGTCCGGTTGCCGTGTCCCCAGTTGCGCAAGAGTTGCCTCGACACCCCCGCCGGACGCGCAGAAACACCGGCACCGCGGAGACGTGAAGCCATTGCGTAATGTCAAAGTGACGTCCCCCTGTCTGGTGGCCCGGACTTGCACTAGAAACGAGCCCGTGGACTTGAGAGCCTGATCCAGAGCTGTTGCGGACAGCCGGCCCGTGCGGCACAGAAACATTGTCGACGGCCGCCCCGAACCGAACCGAGCGACGGCAAAATAAATAAAGCGAGTGAACCGGAACAACTAATTGTGCCTGTAAGTAGCCGTAAACATGTTTGTCCTGTGCCCTCTTGTTGACCGATTATCCGGCAGCCAATGGGAGCTGACGCGCAACCGCAGATAGCGAAGCTTCCCGCGAAGGGAAGGGAGGGGGGAGGAGGGGGGGGATTTAAAGGTGTAACCGTGTTAACTCCTACCTTAGAGTGGAGGCTTTTTATTATTTAAGTCTGGCAACTATGTTTCAATTACTCTTTTAAAATGTAAAATGATCTGAGGGTTGTTGACATAAAGTGTCTTAAAGTTCAGTACAGGCTTGATCTTTTGGTTACATGACCACATTATGTCTGTATACATCATGTCAGGAACTGAATATTACTTTCTTATTAAGTATTTTCTCTGTCAGAGCAGATTAGGAGATGAAGTGATTCAAACCACACAATCAAAGCAATTACCTTTATCCATAAACTTATTCTAACCAGGTGTTTTTTTTTTGTGTACAATAAAGACCAGATGAGGAGAATACAAATATAAGGAAGCAATTACATGGACATGCATGAGCATTCTGAAGGAAAACATAAACATCTGTCAAAGTAAACGAAAAAAAATTGTACACAATTCTTCTGATATAGACAATGCAGAATATCCCACTTTTCTTTGTTGGCCCTTATCTGTGTTCTTGTGGAAATTACTGTCTGTTTTGGGGAGATAAAGTTGGTCGACAAACATACTAACGACATTTTAAACTGTCAGCATGATGTTTTATAGCCATGCACATCCCACATGAAAAGTATAATGTGTCACAACTTTGTTTTCCCCTTGTAGTAGTACTACCGCACGATAAATTAACCTAATTTTAAGAATATGTCTCATTTCATAGTTTATTTTAAATAAAAGTACATAAAAAAGTGGTGGTTTATTTTATAGAAATACATAATAATGAATTATGAGATGATTATTCTGAATTTGATAAACTCTTAAAATTCAAAGTGACCAGTAACAAGCTGGAAAAAATAAATGTAGTGCGCCAGAAAATACAATATTTGGCTCTAGTAGTGGGGAAGAAACAACCTAAACAGGAAGTGGTTAGAAAGGCTGTCATACTTTAAGATTTCAGGTTTCCATGTCTGAGAGCGCTGAATCATTTCTGTGGTCATTCTTTACTTGAAATATCCTTTTTCTTAAACAGACATGACAGTTTAAAACAGCAAATACACGTTCAAAGACACAGGAAGCTGTGAGCGGGAGTAGGAGGTAAGATAAAGAGGGCGGCGTTTGGCAGGAAGCCACGAAAAAACGCCCACAGTCGTTGCAGCAACCTCTGACCTTCAGCAACACGAGCAACACGTGGGCTGGGTTGAAATAGATCTTCATTTTAATGGCCCCTCTTCATATTTAGGTAAAATACGCTTAGAATGAAACATCAATTTGCCAATAGGGGACGTCACTGCGTAAATGTTTAACAAATGACATTAATATATCTTAGAATGTGTACTTTTATTAATTACACATTTTATTTTTGTATTGTGCTTTAATGTGAGCTTCTACTGCCTGAAGAGGAAGAAGTTCACCCAAGTTCCAACAGCTGAAGATGGTACTTGTGACTGTAATATTCCCCCAAAATGTTTTAATATTTGGATCAGAATTAAATCTTGACACCTTAATGAAGATGATGTTAATGCAAAGGTTTCGACGAGGCTCAGAGCGTTAATCACCAATATCTTGTTGGAGTGGCTCTTGAATGGCTTCAAAAATTAGCTAAATTAGGCTGAAAAGGGACAATTTTGTGATGTCAAGTTTACATTAATCATTGTTTCAACAACAATTCAGTCAATACATATGTTATGTACTGTAGTTGCAAACAAATACATGTAGATTGAAATGCAGTGGGGTTCCCAACCATGAAGTCATCCAAAGTTACTTACTCACCGCCCTTCCGCGACTTCAAATGAATAAACTCGGATGTGGATTTAAAAAAAAAAAATACTATACCATGATACGTTTAATGACATACTATACTTACACCCAGGCCTTCTGGGTAGTTCTGTGTTCACTGTCTGTTTCTGCTGTGTTGTCTGTCACTCACCTTGTCTCTTGTTTCAGACTCCTCCCCCCTCGTGTGCCGCCCTCCTGTGTGATTGCAAGCCTCGCCCTAATTGTTTGCACCTGTGCCTCGTTCCCCTGTGTACTTAGTCTGTCTGTTTGTGTCAGTTCGTCTCTAAATGTTCGCCAGTAAAGAACCTTGTTTTCTCGAATCCGACTACCTCGCTTACTTCCTGTGGCTGCCAGCCAAATTGTTACAATACTATGATTTCTTATAGATTTATTGTTATATTTTCTCTATGCTATGCTATACCTTGTTTTGTGGCTTAATGTATAGCTTGCTTGGCATTTGCTTTGATGTACTATAGTGTTACTAGTTTATGGCATACTATACCATGATCTTTTGATGTTTGACATGCATGACATTGTAAGCAATTTATTGTGACATGCATTTTGCAAACACATTTTTGATGGTATACTATACTACAACCTTTTTGTGAGTTTTTAAAAGTGTTTATGATTTACAATACTATGACAGATTGTATACTGTATTAGTAAATGTATGTGCCATAAATGTTCTGGCATGATGGCATTTTCTAATTGACATTTCTATAGCATGCTTTACTAAATCCTAAATTATGATATGCTATATATTTTTTTTTTATTTCTTCAACATACTATATCATTACATTATTTGTGGCATATTACTTAATGACTTTGTATGACACTATCTCATAACATACTGTTAACTATTTGGAACACTTGCAGATGCACAAGTGTTGCCGCTCTGTTGACACCCAGACAACCGGTTACTCCGGTTTCTTGAGTCGAGCCTTCCTGCTCATGTCTTTTAGTGGAAATTCAAGTTGTTTCGAGGCTATTGGTGTTTTTCATAAACTGCTGGATCATTTTTGTAGTAGCTTCTCTTATTCCTTTTGTTTGCAGTGCCATAATGAGAAATATATTTCAATAGGTGTTGGAAGCTTTTGCACTGAAACTGCGTTTCATGCCTGAGAGCAATATCTGACTTATTGTTCAGCTCTAATAAATCTGTTCTGTACAGAAAGTCCTTGACTCCCTCTTGTTCTTTTACGTGCAGCTCTTCTATCCGTCTTCGAACAGGCTGGCTAATAGTTGTTGGCCTCCTGCCAGCAGTAGGGATTAGATTAGGACCGTAACGTTGTCTTGCATTCATAAAAGTAGACCAACACATAATAAATTAGCCATTATAACCATGTTGAAGCTAGCTCAAGCTCGCACTAGCTACGAGCTACGAGCGCGACAGTCTGATATCCGTTTCTGGTCAGTGCGCCAGGAGAACAGCTTTTACAGAGAACATGACTGAAGAGGTTTTTAATATCGTCATTGTCAATTGTTGTTTTGTGCTTTATTTATTTTTTAAGTATCGGTTCAGGCACCGTTTAGGCATCAGTATCGTTTTAAAAGTACTGGCTTAGCACCAATATCGGGAGTGAAAAAAACGATACCCATCCCTCCTGTGGGAGGAGTGTGTTATTAGGGAGGAGTCTGTGATGTGATAGGAGTGTGTTATTAGGGAGGGGTCTGTGTGTTTTTTCCCGATACCGATGACAAACAACGGATATCGGACTGTTAACAAACACAATATATGTTCTTCGTTATATGATGTGTGTGTGCGTGTATATATATATATATATATATATATATATATATATATATATATATATATATATATATATATATATATATAGTGTCATGTGCAGACCTTATAGGCAGGGGTGCACATAACTTGTACGAATGCGCGAAGATAATTAACAATGCGTAATGCCACTTGTGTTACTTCATGCCTTTGCATGCTTAACCGATCTGTTATTGATCGTCTCTACACAACGGCATGCCATTTCTGTCTTACGTCACAAAACTGACGCTACAGATGGAGTGAGTACCAAACACCATCTCCCGGTACTCAACTGAGTAACTCACTGAAAATGTACATATATATATGTACTTATGTATGTGCATATATGTATTTATGAATGTGTATATATATATATGAATGCATATATATGTACTTATATATATATGTACATATAAATATATATGTACATCTATATATATACACATATAAATATATATGTACATATACATACATACATACATACATACATACATATATATATATATATATATATATATATATATATATATATATATATATATATATATATATATATATATATACACACACACCAGGAAACCTGCTATTAAACATTGAGAATGTTTTTTTTCCCGGGGAGGGAGGGGAAACCGAACTGCTCGGAGGAAACCCATACTGACACGGGAGACGTTTCTCCGTCATACTTTATCCAGAGCGGGTGTCGAGCCTCTGTCACGACTCTCACCTCACCCCCGTATGACTGCTGCAGCTTCGAGCTTCGAGCGCACTTGTGTCAGCCTTGAAGCGCTGCTTGTAGTCTGCTGGAAATCACTAGTACTTACATAGTCTTGTTCGGCACTTTGATATGCTATATCAAAGGCAGTGCCGAACAAGATTTGAAACCAGAATTATGGCGCGTCATGGAAAAACTCGCTACTGCCCCCTACTGGCGAACACGAGTAGCGCCCTGCAGCTGCTTCAGGTGAAATCAGGCGAGTTTTAAGTTAATACAAAGCGTTTAAAATGATAATTACAAGTAAATAAGGAGGATGGGGGCAAAATACTAACACAATACAAATTCTGACCAGATTTGCCCTTAAAATGTCCAGGGTGCCACATATGTTAATATGTACTTATAGGGTTAATCCTGTCACTGTTTTGATGGGCAAAGAGAACAACCAATTAGAGGTACTGAAGATTACACGTGACAAATATAGTTTTGCTTCTGATAGCGAGAGGTCCACTGAAACAAAGTGATGCCCACGTTCTTTATTCCTCCATTATTATATTCCCGGTAACACCGGGTATACAGCCAGGATCGCTGTACATCAACACATCTGCTGACGGACTGTCACGCTCGTAGCTAGCGCTAGCTACGAGCTCGAGCTAGCTTAAACACGGTTATAATGGCTGATGTATTATGTGTTGGCCTACCTTTATGAATGCAAGACTTGCAGTCAACGTTACGGTACTAATCTGAGTTAATGCTGCTCTTGTCATCGACCGTCTCCCAATCGCGCCCAGCCTGATGCTGACGTTCTCCGCACCGGCTCACGCAGTCACACACACGGCGCATGCAAAGTTCAATGACAGGCTATCCTATGTAACCTGCTGACAGGGCGGAGTCACCAGAGAAGTTCAACATATATATTTTTTTCCAGTTTTTCTCGGCTCAGGCACGGAAAAGAAGCACCTAAAAGGATAAATGTGCTTTGCATTCGGTGCGGTTGGTTTTCGGTACCCAACCCCGCAGAGGCCCACTTTCAGGCCTGCCATCCACCCTTCATTTGCATGCGGTCTTTATTCCACCAGTGAAAACATCCCTTCGCTCCACCCATCTCTCCATCACGGTGGTCAGATGTCTTCGCAGCTCCTGGCATCGGCTCATCGTCCTATTCTTCATCCTTTCACATCCTGGCTGCTCCATGGAGCCCATCGCCACCCCTCCATTTCTGTGAGGCGCCGAGTGGTCAGTATGCGTCTGTGTGTCTTCTTCTGGCAGCGCTCCACGTCGCCCTTCAGTGAAGAGGACTGGAGGACTGGGGCCGGAGCCAGCTGGCCGGGCCTCGGTTCAGGCATAATAGCAGAGGCCCGGCCATGCAGATGAGGGTAATGCAGCCCGGATCAGGTTTTCAGCAGCATTGTCCTCCCCGCCCTCTATTTGCCTGAGACAAACTGAAGCGGCTTCAGGTTCATGGCGGATTTCTCCTAACATTTGCTCAAGAAACATAGAGGACCGCGACTTAATGTGGATGTTTGACAAATTAGTTAATGGCGTTTAGCCAGTAGGTGCTGTGTTATGACAGCCTCATGAGTCGTCTACTGATGAGCTTCTGTCACGACTCAAAAGACAGGACCCAAAAGCATGACTCCAAATTTTAGGGCAATCAAAAGGGTTTATAAAAAACAGAAAATCACAGCTATGCTGGAAAAGTAAACCAGGACAAAAGACTACACTATCAAGAACGATCAGGAAGAGACGAGACGATCTGACACAAGACACAGGTAGATCCAGACTTAAATACATGAGGAAATGGGGAACAAGTGGACACCATCAGGGGTGGAGCAGACACACTAACAGGAAACACCGGGGCAGGAAATACTGTTTCTGAAATGAGAGAGGACAGTTAATACAAAATAAAAGCGGACATGGAAAACAGGACTTAAACCTAAAACTTAACACAACCGACGAGACATGACAGCTTCTCCATAAAAAGCAGACTGCTAAATCAGTGGCGATAGGTCACTCTATAAAATGAACTGCAGGGAACGGGGCAAATAAATAAGCGCTCGTTGGCAGCCAGCAGCTTCGGGTTTTCTCGACTGAAACTTTTAAAAAATCATAGAATGTGTCTCCTTAAACTGTCTCCTTTACTTCGTTCAGCTCTGACCAAACTGTTATTAGTCTGAAAGGTGACTGCAGGGTGCAGCCTGTAGAAATAGTGACCCCTGTGACCCCACAGCCAGTGCATGAGAGGAAGTTCAGAAAGAGGGAGGAGAGGGAGGAGGGGGAGGAGGGGGAGGAGGGGGGACACACACAACAGAGAACATCATTGAAGAGGGCAGTTGAAGCCGGGCCAAGACCCTGACAGCTGTGTGCTGAAGGACGGTCCAGCCTCTGCCTGTTCCAGGACAGAGAAGAGCGAGAAGGAGGGCAGAGGAAGCATACGCGCCGGGGTGAGATCTACGGTCAGCAACCTTCAAACGGCGCCCACACGTGATCCGCACACCGAATATTGACTAAACTTCAGCAATTAATGGTCTGAATAGTTTTCAGGAAAATACTGGTGCTTTCAAAAGATGAGCAACAGAAACAGACTTGTTTTCTCAACATGTAAGTGATGCCCCCGCCCCCCCCCTCCCCACACACACACACACACACACACACATTTTAAGACATGCAATGCATTCTTATGACGATAGTAGGACATCCATTGTACCTGTCAGCAAAAAAAGAGCGTCACTAATTCAGAAGAGACCAAATCAAATTCTCAAAATATACAATTTATTCAAAATATGTTAATGCAACCATCCACATATTCCAGTAATTATAAAATCAGTAGTTTCTCGTCTTTATAATCTAATTGTTATAGAGGCTTGCAGACAAACACAAGCTTTGATCTATACCATGAGAACACGGGGTACTTGTTTTAACAGGTGAATGTCCCTTTCCGGCTAATACTGAGTCACTGAGCAGGTCGCAGTTAAAAAATACAATTTAATGGGATTTAGATTTCTTTAGCAAGAAAGCAGATCGGACATTTAAAATGAATTGATTGCAGCAGCAAGAATAAAAGTGACCTGGAGTTACTCCAGTTCACTTTAGCCGAATCCCAACAAGATGACGCTTTAAAAGAAGAAATAGAGAAGCAACCACACATAGTGGAGATAGCAATCTCTTTGACTTCTATTGTACTTCCTCAAATTGAGTTAAAAAAAAAAACTGCTTTCGATGACACCGTTGCAAAAGTCACAAGTATGACGATGACACCTCGGTGCACTTGACTTTTCCGATAGATCTTTAAACATTGGGCTACTGAAGGGGAATAGAGAGACTCAGTTTCTCCCTCTACAACTAAATATCTGCTATCAAAGTTCCTCAATGTGGGTAATTGTATCTACATACATGTTCCTCAACGGTAACGACACATACATGTAAATGCAGTTCATGGGAACACACAGAGGAAACAATTCAGACATATTTACAAATGCACCTGTATAAATATGTGCCACTGTACAGTTGGTGTTATGGGAATAAGGTGCCAGTGGCATTGTGGGTCGGACATCAGAATCAAACACATTTATGTCAAGAAGAAATCTTACCCCAAAGTTTTACATGTCCCCCATGACTTGTTTTTTTAAATCCTGGACGACTCTTTGGCACTCACGAGGAGATCAGAGGAGCTGCTCAATGTTTGGGGAAATAGGATTATTCACTTTCTTGCTGAGAGTTGGGTGAGAAGATTGATATCACGCTCATATCTGAGATTTAAATATGAAGCTTCCAATCTTCTCATCTTAACCTTCAGCAAGTAAGCACATTTCCCAAAATGTCAAATTGTGTCTTTAATTAAGAAGTGAAATAAAGCTGCTTCTCAGTATTTGATTCCATATTTCATGTTTGAAACCATGATGCATTCAAGGACACCGGACATCGTGGTGTGGGCTCGCTCCACACCAAATCCATGTGTTGATGACTGTTTAAAGATGAACTCACTGAGGCAAGCATATCATTCCATACTTACAGTAATTCATTACATAACACTTACAATGTCTGTAATAAAACAAATACAGTGACTGGGAGAAGATAAAGCCACACAATGGCCACCAGAAGAAAACAACAACAAATAAAAAATAACACTGTTATTTGTAATGACACATATGAAATCCGTCCCAATAGGACAGCTTGTTTTGCGTGGTTTTAATAACACATCAGACAATAACCCTCCTCACACTTCATCTGGTGAAAGTTTGCTTTTCCCACGTCGGGAAGTTCTCCGCTGGAAGACGCTCCAGCTCATTCGCATATTTCATTCAAGCTTCCCACACAACATCCAAGAAAATAAATACACTCAACTTTAGGAACCGGCATTTTTTTTTGACACATTACATTAATTTAATAAATAAATAAATGTACAGTAACGTTTAACTGCGTTTGCTTAAATTATTCAAAATTGAATAATGCATAAAACAAAGCATGACCTGTCAGTTCAGGTGTGATGTGAGAGGACGGTGAGGTGAAGTATCCTTGACAATATATATATATATATATATATATATATATATATATATATATATACATAAATATAAATGTATATATATATATATATATATACATATATAAATATAATATATATATCTATATATAATATATATATATATATTATTTATATAGATAATATATATATAATATCTATATATATGTAGATATAACTATATAAAATATATAGATATATATATATATATATATATAATATCTATATATATGTAGATATAACTATATAATATATATATATATATATATATATATATAGATATATAGATATCTATATATATATAGATATACATATAGCGACAATTTCAAACACTAGTGCATGACTTAACTCTTTCCTGTTATCCGGGTACACTTCCTGAATAAGTTACGCCCCTCTTATGGCATTCCTTCCCTTTAATTATGCAGGCAGCGTTCTAACATGACAGACACTTCAGAGGAGACGTCACAGATCTCTGTTTGCTACGTTTCTGATATGTTGGAGCACGGCGTGATGTCATCGGACACATTGAGCTCATTCTGTGGCGGCTTTCTCGCCTATTGGACCAAGAACTAAGGAAAATGTTGTTCAACCACATGATAACCATGTTGTTCTAAATATAGTTGTTTCTCTTTACCTCTGAGGACGAACATGCACCTTGTACCTTGAGATGGTCTCCAACTTGTGTCCACTCTTTGATTCTTATTGGTTCCCGGGGGACAGAGTCTTCTGACTCCCTCTCCATCCATTTGTCTTGTGGAGACTTTTAATCCAAGTGCCACCTAGAGGATGGACGCGGCGCTGCTCGGTTCTTTTCCTCCTCTCTGCGCCGCTTGACACACGCCTGAGTTTGTGGACAAGGAGTCACATGGCAGTGAGGTACAAGGTACATTCTTCAGGCTCGCCATCCTCTCTGAGAGAAGATTAAAGGAGGGGAGGAAAAGGATGTTAAGAGGCAGGAACTCTCCCTCTTTCCTTCCTTCCTTCTTTCCTTCCTCTCCTCCTGCAGCACTTCCCTTGCCTCTCTTATGAGCAAAACACTTATTGTTCCGTCAACAGTCACACGATGGGGGAGGGGGGGGGGGCTATGACACGCGGCAGCAGGTTCGCACCGTGGGCTGCTCTTCCTCTATTGGCTGTTTCAGTTTGAGGAGGGGCGGGTCGCCGCTGGCCGGGGTGTAGTAAACCGCGTTGCCATTGGAGGAGACCAGCGGCATGCGGGGGTCCTCGGAGTTGTTTTTGGCATCAGTGAAGGAGTCTGTGGAGCCGTTACCTAGGTGACCGTTGAACAAGGGCTGATTCAACAATTTGGCGGCGGCCCTCTGTTTCTTGAGCTCGGACAGCGTCTGAGCGCGCTCTTTCGGCCGGGCCTCCTCCTGACCGGGCGGGCTGGGGGTGGCCCCGCCCCTATCAGACGACTGCGCGCTGCCATTGGGGGGCGGTTGCTGCGGCGTGGACGTCGTCGTGGAGATGAGGCCGTTCGGTCTGCCGCTGCCATCTTTGAGGATGGTGGGAAACTTGGGCTTGTTGGGCAGCTCCACGGCCACGAGCGGCTTGACCTGCAGAACACCAACACAGAGTCTTCACCCTCGCCATAAGGCTTCTCTTTCACACCGTCAGACGCACGCAGGCCGGACGCTACCCGGGGAGATCAGATATATTTGATCCGTGGCAAAGATATCAAGCTCATTCATTTGCTCCCATCACGAGTCTCCCTTCAGAATTTGTTCCTCGATGTATGCTGGGGATTCTTCTCTGACTTGGAATGTACTTTTCCCTCTCGGTATGCAACCATTTCAGATTATTATTATTCTATTAATTTACAATTCACCATGGAATTAGAAAAAAAGAATGGTCTGGAAACAAATAGTTTTCCATTCTCTCTTCTTTTTTTATAACATATCCGGACATATGATTAAAATCGAATTCCATCATTGCATAGAATCCTTGTTTTTATGACTTTAATTGCAGGACTTGCTCTGAAATCATGAACACATGGTCAACGATATGGAGGCGGCCTCAGTTTCTAGAACTAGGCTCCACAGTTGCTCTCCACCGACTGCATGATGAGAAACGCCTGGTTGTCAACAGATCACAGAGACAATTGGCTCTTATATTTGACCACACACACACCCTGTTTTGTAGAAAGTCCTATTTTTCCGTGTTACCGTAATACTAGCATGCCAGATTGTTGGCTATTAGTCTCATTTTGTGTAATGGCGGTTTAATCTAAAAACATTTTGTGTGGTTGATGGTAATAATGTTCATTCATACAACACATATCAAAGACACTGTTATTATACACGGTCATTGTACCTTTTTTTTTATCTACGTACCCCGTGATTTATTTTTTGTTGCTGCCTGCTCAAAACGTCATGAAAAACACTACATTTATTTTTAGAAATTTTGAATAAAAAAATGGAAGTAAAGAGAATATGATCAACAGTCTGAAGAAACAAAGTAACAAAAATACTTTTCAACACTGTTTTTTTCCCATACTTATTCAGACCTGGATAAATAACCTGAAGACTCACATTGACCACCTGGTTATTCTCCTGATCAGACTCTTTCTCCTTTTCGTCCGCCTCCTCTCTCCCTCCCCGCCACACGATGGCCTCGGTCTCGTATTCTTTACGGCACAGGTTGTGCCGGTCCGACAGGCTCGCTCGCCGAACTACTTTTCTGAGGACAGACGGGTTTCCAATGCGTTGGTCAGATAGGAAAAAAACGTGCCACCAAAAAGGAGCACAGCCGTTAGTAAATACAATGCATGTCATACTCATATGTATATTTTACTGGAATGGCTCATAGTTAATCTACTTACATCTAACACTTATGTGCTGATGTGCTCAACAACACAGTCATAACAACATTTACTAAACTGGGCAGAAGCCAGAAGGACCAAAACAAATCTGCACTGTACCAACGGCTCCCTTCATTTCTGAGACAATTAAACGGTTTAAATGAAAATTTAATTATATGAAAGCCATCGGTACAGTGCACAGATTTAGTTTTGTATAACTTTTCTTTCACTTTGGGAAGAAAAGTGCAGTGTACCCAAGTACAAAGTATTCAAAACCCGTAAAATTGTTCACTCTTTGTTTCAGTGCAGGCATTTGCTAAAATAAAAAAAGTTCATTTTATTCCTCATTAATGTACACTTAGCGCCCCATCTTGACAGAGAAAAACTAAAGAATTGTAATATTTGCAAATTTATTAAAAAGAAAAACTGAAATATCACATGGTCATTAGTATTCAGACCCTTTGCTCAGTATTGAGTAGAAGCCTGTTGATCTAGTACAGCCACGAGTCTTCTGGGAAAATGGCTGCAATGAATCAAAGAGTCAACATTTTAAAGGGGTCTGAATATTTTCCGTCCCCACTGTAGATAAACGTTGGTAAATAAATACTCGATGTAGTAGCTGAGTTCCACCAGCAGGTGGCAGCACTTACCCTCGGCTGCCTGCGCTGGACGTCCTCCTGCACAGGGAGGTCTTGTGTTTGAGCTGTGATTTCATAATAATGTCATGTTTGTGTTTCAGGTCCAGCAGGATGGCTCTGAACTCCTCATCCTCACACAGATCTTATAAGGAGAGGGATGAAGGACAGTAAACGTCAGCTCCTTTCAAAATAAACTTGCTGATACTCTCTGAAAAAACAAAACAAAACTGAGATTTTAAAATGAATTTGTTTAGACTATTATAATCCTTAGTAATGCTACTAGTTTCTAACATTGACTGTTAACATATAGTTGTAAAACTGAAATGATATGAAAATAGCACAAAATAAGTTTGAGATTGACTCTAAAAGGGTATAAATTGAGAAAAAGTCTTCTACATCTTGCATTGCCTGAACAATCAGTAAATGAGACCATGCTGAGATGAGACACTTGTTTTCTTAACCCCCCACCAGGTGTATTGATAAAACTGTTGAGGTGCAAATATACCGATGGGGGTCTCATCCAGGAAGGTCTTGGCATTAAGGCTGGCTCCATGAGACGCCAGCAGCTCGGCCACGTGCATCTGAAACAACAGCAGTAGCAGCAAATTATGTTAATGGTTTCCCTAACCTTTATTTGGACCAGCTTATCTGCTTCCTGTTATTCGACCTCACCTGACCCCAGCACGCTGCGGCGTGTAGAGGCTGCCATCCGTCGGAGTCTCTCAGGTCCATGCGAGCCCCCCCCTCCAGCAGCAGCTCTGCCGCCTGCACGTAGCCGCTCGCTGCCGCGATGTGGAGCTACGGGGGCGACATAAAAGCACATCATTGGTTCTATAGATGTCACCAATTCCCCACGTTCCTAGTTAAATTCATCCTGCTTACATGTTTAATGAACTCTGCTATCATTCCAGATCCTGTCATCCTCACCTCGTTAGTCCCTCATTCCCTTCACCTGGTCCTCACGCCCTTCTCACCTGCCTCTGACCACCTCGTTAGTCCCTCATTCCCTTCACCTGGTCCTCACGCCCTTCACACCTGCAGCCCATCCCCTCATTAGTCCCTCACTATTTAGATAGATAGAGATAGATATATACTTTATTAATCCCCAAGGGGAAATTTGTCGTTGCAATAGCAGCACCAATAAACTAAACACACGAGAATAAAATATAAAATATAAGAAACAGAAACAGTGACTGTGCACAAAGTGAAATATAAAATACAAAATAAAATAAATATATATATATATATATATATATATATATACACACACAACATATATGCAAATACGCAAATATAATACTGGTGACAATGACTGCAGTGTACAATTTAAATATAAACACAGTGTGCAAAATGCAAAGTGTGTGTATGTGTGTAGTGTAAATGAAATGTGTGAAGTGCAGATCAACATAATTATTATGTAGTTATTGCAGTTTAGCTCCCCACTTGTCCTCTGCCAGATTGTCTTGTGTGTCAGCGCCAAACTTTCCAGCGAATTCCTAGTACTAGCTCTGATCTGCGTGCTCTGACCCTGATTGCCTGTTAACCCGACTTGAGATTTTTGCCTGCCCCTTTTTGATTTTTTGCCCTGTTTGACGGACCACCTGGTTTTGATGCTGCCTGAACCATTAAGTAAACAGCCTCCTCCTGCATTCCTGTGCTTGTCGTGCTTTTGGGTCTCAGTAACCATTACAATAGATATGCTTTGTGTATAGAATCCAGCGTGGGTTTCACAATAAAGCCACGATTTAGATGGTAAGAATAGACATTCAACTATAACCTGTTAAACCTTGTTCAAACACTCAGTTATTTACTTAGAATTCCAAACATACCGGATATGACTGTGACATATTATTATATTATGTGACATCTTGACTAAAAGTCCAAAACCCAAAGAATTTTCAATCAGAGAGCATTAAATATTCATATTTGAGGAGCAGGAATCGGGAACTAAGTAATCAAAACTGCCGCTGAGTACAAAATGACAAACAGTCGTTGTTTGAGCTCTACTTCATGTATTTGACGAGGAGTTGCAGAAGCTGGTATCAAACCTGGACCCATGTGATCTTGTCAAAATGATTGATGATGACTTTAAAATTCCTTTAAGGGGAAACGAAAGGAGAACGCCACACAAGCTCAACATGTAGTGTTTCTTAAATGTGATGAATCTTATGCTTGAATGTTATTCAAACCGTTTTAGGTCCAGTTGTTTTTAAGCAGAAGATGAACATTTTGTGTTTTTATCTGGGTTTTTAGTGGACATTTTTCTTTTTTCTAGCTTGTGAATCAGTCTGAGAAACATACACAGACGTATACAATGAAGCCATCACCAGCCTTCACCTCATTGGTATCAGATTATTTCTAATGCATTGTGATTTGGTTGCTATGGAGCAAATTACCTAGAAAATAAAGAGGCTCTAGAAAGCAGGAAAGCGAGAACACTGCTCCGTGTATGGAGTGAGAAATCACTTAAGAGTTGCAGCAAATTTAATATTTTATTTTTTTAAAGCAGGTTTTGGATTTAATGGTTTATTTAATAAGGGACAGTGCACATTGATAAAAAAAACATTTCAGTAAATGTGCCAGTTAGCCAAGAGGCTATTTCTCATCTGTAGTCCCAATGTATTCTGTGGTGAATTCACAGCGTTTATAACCCAGAGAATTTAGCTACAGCAATATATCCCAAAAAGAGGAGAGGATGTGAAGGCCTCCCAGAGCTTTGACTACCTGACATGTTTAGGTGGTGGTTTATCTGAGGTGCTACTACAATCAGGCATGTTTAGGTTAGATTGTTCACCATTATCCATGTTTTAAATGGAGTACGGCCGTCTGGATCAGGTATGAACTCCGCCTGGACCAAAGAGGTGAACCGACATCGCCAAACCTAACGCCACCTCGCTAGAATCACAAATCTAATAAATCACAAGTTTCATAATGTTCCAGTTTCCTCACACAATATCACAAGGACCTCTCTGGGGTGCAGCCTCTTCCCGAAAGCATGTTGGGTTAATCTCTCGCTGTCGTCTCTAAAAGCCTGAAGGCATGTCGGTAAAGTGACCTGCACATTTTAATAATCTGGTAGATGTGACAGTGAGGCTGTTTAAGTATGTAGCGCCACTTCAAATTGTTTTAGAGCATTTTGTGTACCTTGTGCCTTTGTGTACGTATAAAACTAATCGTTCGTAGATATTGTGCCTATCGGTGTTATTTTGTTACCTGTGAAAAAAAAGTTGACAATAATTGTTCACATGACCTTTAATAAAAGATCTTGGACTGCTAACTTTGTGAAAATGTGTTTTATTTCCTTCGTCATCTCATCTCTCTGATCTGTTATTGTTAAGTTCTCATTGTTACTAAGTTTTTTATCATTTCTTTGCGTCACTTTAATTATACTGAGATAACTTTATGAATTAAATAAACGTTCTTCTGTTTGATCAACCCATTTGCGACCACAAGGGATAAAAATCACTTTCTTTTTAAAGCATCAAAACAAAAGCACACAAAAAGAAAACAGATTTACCTTACATAACTTCCTACAAGTTCCATGTCTCTTCTTTGCCAGAGATTTTAATAAGTTATGCTCTACTCATGCTTGATGAAGATTAACAGGAGCCACAAAGCAAGACAAGCAGCTCAATCGGGCAATCTGGAGTTAAATGCTTAACGGGGTTATTTTGGGCTTCTACCATTTTTATGTCCCCGGACTTTTACAGAAAAGTTACACTAATGATTTTGTTGTGCCCTGCTTGACTTTTTCATTTGTCGGTGCAATGAAGTACACATAATCAATGCAGTGACCATTTTACTGTGACTCACTATTTAAAACAAAATAGTGTCTTCATATCAGTCCCATGCAGGCCTGCTGTGACAGACACATTCATATTTGTTGTTGCCTTACAGATACCCACAGCGTTTATTGGTGTCATAAATATATTTAGTCTGACTTTACTCTTTGCTTTTTGCTTATTCATGGTGATGTGGGATTATTGTGTTCGGTTCAAAAGCGAGCTCACTGAGTTTGTTTCTCCCAAGCTGCCCTGCTGTAAAGCGTACATATTCATCATGAAAGGTTTATTCTGATCTATCGTTAGAGGGCTTCTACATTACATTACATGTCATTTAGCAGACGCTTTTATCCAAAGCGACTTACAATAAGAGCATTTCAACCTAGAGTACAAACTAAGAACAACAAGAATACAGAAAGTAACATTTCCTCAACATAGTCAAACTACAAAAGTACCATAATAAGAGTCATTCAAGTGCTACTAAAGTGCAAATCTGTGTTTTAATCCAGATATAGTCGGAAAAGGTGCGTTTTCAGTTTCCGGCAGAAGCTTCTAAACTGTGCTTGCCGGCTCACAAACAGATCCCGTTCATATCTCCGGAGTATTTTAAATTCATACAGCGGATTAGGACCTAATGAGTCTCTGCTTGATTAGCTTTAAAGATGTTATGGCCCTCGTGAGCCAGTGTTGCGCATCATCTTTAAAAGGTGAATGCATAATAAAGACGTAAACACCGTTTCCTTTCACCTCTCCGCTTAGACCTGTCATGACTGATCATTTGAAAAGAGTTGAACTCTCGCCTGCTGGCTGGAAGGCAGCGATGGAGTCGGCCGTATTCAGAGCTCTATATTAGTCTCAGATCGGTTTACAGCTGCGAGTTAATGATCAATAATATCCACAGTTATACATCCCAAACAACTTCATGATCATGTCCTCTCTCACCGCCACATCCCTCATATTCAAATATTGGCTTGTCTAATGTGGCCACATGGTGTGAGTAAACATGAACAACTGCATATATGAATCCATACAGGCGGCTCCAGCTGCAGCTTTGATGAAACTATGTATTGTTTTTAAAGACCAGCAGCAGTGTTGAATACACATAATACTATCTT
Organism: Liparis tanakae; assembly: GCA_036178185.1. Taxonomy (NCBI): domain Eukaryota; kingdom Metazoa; phylum Chordata; class Actinopteri; order Perciformes; family Liparidae; genus Liparis; species Liparis tanakae. The sequence continues at coordinate 7,313,252 of CM070109.1, read as the reverse complement.
CTATCATATTAACTGTGTTTATATTCATGTGTGTCAACACTATCTTTTCCCCTGTCTTATGCAACAAAAAAAACAGACTTTTATTGTACTGTTAATATTTTGACTGTTTTAATTTTCTTTATTCCCTTCATTCCTAAGAGAAGACACATTTTTAAATCGGCAATATTTTCTTATATAAAAATGATGATGAACTTGAACTTTAAACAAAAAAAGAATATAAAGCGTTTAGTCAGCTGTTTTGATTGAGATTGGTGGATAACGGTCCAAACGGAGGCCAAAGTCTTACCAGCGTGGCTCCCTGGGAGTCCTGCTGGTTCACCTCCTCTCCCTGCCGCAGCAGCTCCTGGACGTCGGCCATCATCCTCATCTCGGTCGATGCTCGCGTCTCGTTGATCATCTCCTGGGTGATGCCTGTCGATCAAACGCACGAGCGGAACCGCGGCGTTAATCACAAGGCTTCCTGACGGCCTCGATATATATGTGACGGGGCACGGACACGTCGGAGCGCTGGTAATGAAACAAACTTCAAAAAGTAAACGTTATTTTTTTATAACACCAGGGCTTTTCAACAAGCTACGGTTCATTGCGATCACAGTAAATACAAATGAAGTAAACTATGTTAGCCTATTTGACTTGTCGCAGTCACTAAAACAAATGAGCCAAACTAAGAAAGTAGTAATTTATAACATGAATGAAATAAAATACAGAATAATGTTATAAATAAATCTCTCTTTTTTTAAATATATTGTCTGTCACTGTTTTATGTTGTATTGTCTGAACCTTTGTGTAATGTGCTGCTACTGCAGTCTTGGCCAGGACACTCTTTTTAATCTCAATGAGGCATTTCCTGGTTAAATACATTTTAAATAAATAAAAAAAATTCCTGGTTACCGTTAATACATTTACAGATAATATTTGCATCTTCTTTGTAAGATCAATACAGAGCTGCCTTGAGTACAGTCCTTCCTTATATCTTAAATACTTGAATACTTTGCCTTTCCCACCACCTTCTTAAAAGAGTTTGACGTGTTGGCCGAGTTTAAGCTCAGGTGACTCCGTCTTTCACAGCCACTAAAGAAAACAGTGACTCTTATATTATCACAGCGTGTGACTAAATATGTGACTAAAACTACAATAAATCAAAGTGCTGTGAATGTAAATAAGAGACACTTGAACTAGTCAGGGACAGCAGCTGGCAATAAAAGCTCAAAGATGTAGGAATACTCGCAGGGATTAGTCATTTCAAGATACGTCTTGGTTTTTGTGGAGCGTGAAGGAGAATCAACAGAAACGGGCAACTTTTGTTTGGAATAATAAGCAGAAGTCAGCAGGCGTCCCCTGACTGTGTTTACGTCATTGTCATTATTGCAACCCTACGACCTTTCAAGAGTTATAAATTGAACCTGGCTGAGGGACGCTAAAGGCACATCTATCCACTCAGCCAGCATCCAGCATCCAGCTCGCCATCCCAGAGTCAACTTCCTGTTTCAGTGTCACACTCGTGTTTTCAGCCAAAGCCAAAATAGACACACTGGAAAAATGGTGAGGAGGAACATTTGTATTTTTTTCTGAATTGATAACCAGAATCACAGCCCGAGGGCGGTTATAGGAGCAGAATCAGCGCGGCGAAAAGCATCCCTCCAACGACGGTTTTCTTCCCTGTTTTCTGTCAGCAGGCATCTGTCTCTTTGATTTCAGTTATGATTTGATTTAGCTACAGAGATGCCCTTAACAATGGCCAGAAGGATTTAAAAATAATGTATAATACAACAAACATTCCTCATTGGCACACAATGTAGTTCACAGGAAAACTGTCAATATATCATCACATCAATAAGAAAACAAGAGTTACTCTTGAAGCTGAAGATTTCACAGCCAAGAGAAGATTGGAGTGTGGAACAAACCGGATCTCCTGAGACTTTAGGGGTAACCGAGTCCTGCATGACAACAACATTAGCATAGTTGTGGATAAAAACAGAACAAGAGACACTCCAACTATCCTCTGAATCTACTGACGATGGCCGATGCAGGAAGGGTCGTAAAAAGATTGATTACAATCAAAAAGTCCAAATCTATAATGTATATTAACTACACATTGAGTCTTAAATGAGGTATATTTTGGGAGACACCCCCTCAAGCCATATTGGATCATAAGATCATTGGATCATTGTTGCTCCACAGAAGGTCAAGATGGCAGAGACGTAAATCCAAATTTAATTAGGACAGTGACTAAAGATTATTTAGATTATTGATTAGTCCGTTGCTCCTTTTATCCACTTTTAAACCTGTGATGTCTGCAAACCACTCCAACGTATTCAATTAACTATAATATAAAACAGAGGAAAGCATCAAACCCTCACATTAAGCCAGTTGGAAGTAATACATGTCGAGTATTTCTGCTTCACAAACTACTCAGTCAAGTCATTGATCACTAAGTCAATTAAAAAACTAAATCTAACCCTCCCCTGAGCCTCTGACTGAAGGTCGACCTGCTCACCCCGAGCCAGTCGCTCACCTCCATGCTCTGACTGCTCTGACTGCTCTGCAGCCTCACTTTATTTCACCAGGTTCAATTTCTGCGAGACGTTTGCCCGTTATCTCTGCGGCTCATCAGAGGGGCTGGGCTCCAGGGGGGAGGATCAAGAGAACGTGAGATCAGTCCATGGTGTGTGTGTGTGTGTGTGTGTGTGTGTGTGTGTGTGTGTGTGAGTGTGTGTGTGTGTGTGTGTCCCATGTGTCTAGAGAGAGAATTCTAATCCAGCAACACAGTGCTGAGAATGTTACGGGAGCAATTAGCAGCAGCGCGCTGCCTTTGATCAGCCTGATGATCCTCTCCTCACCGACTGTACCGCTGTCTGCGGCTCCAGAGATCACATCGTAAACCGAGGAGCTCATTTCTCGACGGTCTCCGTTCTCCCTCTCCGAGCCCCCAGCCTCTGTGTTTTTACAGAATTGTCTGTTGTCTATTTGCACCATAGAAAAAACCCATTAACCCCACTCTTGTTTACGATGCGGCACTTATCACAACACGGCGTTTTCAGACCTTTAATCGTCTCAGGAAATATGACGGAGCACCTCTGATGCCCTCGAGCAAACACCCCGCTGTCTTCTGTTTACCACTCAGCAGCTCCACCGAAGCACTCAGGATTTACCTTAATGCCGAAGGGCAGCTTGACCTCCTCCTTGTGTATTATTTACACGCCTCAAATTGACAGAAACCCACAGCCGAATGGACACATGTAAACAAACAAGAGGAATAAAACGCTAGTTTGGTAATAGTAAGCGCTTCATTGGCTGGCGATTTGTCTGAGAATATGGGGAGGGAACATTATAAAGTCTGATGGAATAAATGCTAAATCAGAGATTAAACTGATAGCACAGTTAGCTACTATAGCTAGTTTCTGAGTGGCATCGATCTTTTGATCTAACTTTCTATCTTGCTATCTTTATAACTTGATCCTGTGCACTTCACTTGTTTTTATGTTGATGTTCTGTTTTAATGTTGTTTCTATCTTTCATACTTTTATCCTGTATCCTGTTCGATTTTATTGGAAGGTGACCTTGGGTGACTTGAAAGGCGCCTCCAAATAGAATGTATTATTATTATTATTATTATTATTATTATTATTAACTCTCCAACAGATAGCGAACGAGCATATTTCCCAAATAACTATTGTGATAAACCAACCACACTTCAGCATTCGCACCACGCCCCCCCCCCCCCCCCCCCCCCCCGACGCCCCATCACACACAGATTTAGCCTCTTGGTTCTCCAACTGTGCGTTCACACGTCTGCCTGTCGCTGTAACTGTGAACCGGAAAACAAAAACAAAAACATTGACAAGAGCTTATCTTACGGAGGGCTGAGTGTGATTGAACTCCAGGGTAAATAAAGATGTCGGTCACACGACTCCCTTTGCTCTCTCTCTCTCCCCCCCCCTCTCTCTCTCTCTCTCCTCACACAGACAAACCGTGAAGGCTGTGTTTGTTGACAGGGAGGCAGCATGAAGACACAGTACCCCAATCTGCATCCCATCACCAGTGGGAGAACTGTGAATACATCAGAGCTCCCTGTGGAGTCAATCCTGAATCTCTGTGGGACGCTGAGTTCCTTCTGAGGTCACCGACCCGCTGCCATCTTCTCAACAATCTGTTCCTGTGGCTGACGCTGTGAACGCTGCCAGAGGCCGCAGACACTCTTATGCAGGTCAAGGCGGCGTTTTACTTTCAGCTACACGTGAGGGATCAGGGGGTCAAAGACTATGAAATACGCAGAATGATGTCATGTTGAACGCGATCTAGACTCCTCCCATGAAAAGTTCCCAAACAGGAAGCACAAAACGAATGTGTTGATCAGCTGAGAGCTACAGCTTGAAGGTTCTGACCACGGCCCCGATGTCTGCGGTTAGGGTTCTTTACATATCGATACCTCGATTGGCCATCGCCGTCTCAATGATGTCCAGCGTCGGGTCGTCTTCACACAGGTCGTACGGCATGTTCCCGTCAGAGTTGACCGCTAGCAAATCTGCCGCGCTGAGAGAAACGAGAAAGTTGTATAAGTTAAACGGTGTGCATTATCTGTAATCAAAATGTAAATAACATTGTACATACAACATTTTAAATATTGAAAAGCTTTTATTAAAAATAAAAAATAAAACATTAAAGCTAAATATAATGTTATTATTATTATTATATTATTTAATTGTATATAATTTGTTTACATCAGCAGTGCTTTTAATCACTCTAGTGAAAAGCCTGTATTTTATAATGGGAAAAATAAGTTGATCCATAACTTTTTATTGGTGAAATAAATCGGTTAGAGCACTAATTGATGAGTCTGATTAAATAATTTCAATTCTGAACAAGTTGGCCTGCCCTATTCAACATTTTTGAATCAGTAATTTTACTGGGGATGATGAGTCCGAGTGATTTAATGAGTGGACCGATGAGTCCTGCATGGCAACAGATGGCAGCCGTGTGGCTGAATATGTTGTGTGTGTTTCTAGTTACACGAGGGCAGACGCAGTGTGAGTGTTCACACACGGCCACTGTGGACAGAATGTCTTCCTTATGTTCAGATGGGAATGTGTCAGAAGACAGAAACACACAAGGATGTTATTTTACTCCTGAAAAAGCTGAATCAGCATTATTGAATTATGCATCACATTTACATAACAAAGACAGCTAATAACAAATTTGTTAATCATTACTTGCCCTCGGGCTGCGAGACAATTACATATTATTTACTGTGAAGATACTGTATGATGATTTCACATTGGACCAAATTCTGTCTTAATTAAGGTCTCAGAGAAAATTGTAAAACTGTAGCTCATCAGATGTAAAAGTCCAATTAAATGCACTGAATGGCAATTTGAATGCATTATAAGCAATTTTCCATATCACTACATAAACTGATATTAGAAAAGTCTGGTTAACTAATAATGAGTTCAACAGTATCTGCCTGCCCCAATAGATCCCCCCCTCCCATTGCTTCCATTTTTAAATCTTTGTTTTGGAAATAATTATACTAATTATAACGCAATCATTGTGTTTCTTCTACTGCTATTAGCCTCTGATCGTCTTGCCATTGCTTCGAGTCGCTTGTGGCTTGAACATCAATTTCTGCTCCTCCAAGTTGCAGCTTCTGTTGTTTTAGGAACATAAACACCTCATTTCTCCTGCCCAGAACACAATTAAAAAAAACAAATTCATAGTTTCCTGTAAACTGTCTGCAGTGGCCCACTGGGAACAGTGGTTGCAATAATTTCAGACTGTGGTGTGTGTGTGTGTGTTTTCCTCTAGAAAGCACTTAGCGCAGGCAGTTAGTGCTGCCCACCATTAAGTCGGATGAGCAGCCAATAACGATTTGTCCAGCCGGTCAATGCAAACTTTAAACTAACTTCACCTTCAGACTCTTAGGGGTGAAGTGTGCATCGAAGTGTTGAAATCAAACTCATTACCGCCTGGGGAACTTTGTTTTTCTGACGCATCAGCACCTGGTTCTCGGCAAAAAAACTCAGATGTAAGTTTTAGATGATGGTTGAAACCGGAGTTCTCTTATAACACTCTCTTCTGACTTGAGCTGAAGTGCTCTTTATTTCACTTCTGTTCTAAAACGCTGGAAAGCGCCGACATCTTACTGTGCAATGAGGACCTTGACCAGTCCTGCGTGGCCACAGGTGGCAGCGGCGTGCAGCGGCGTCCACAGCTCGTTGTCCTGGGCGTTGACGCTGGCTCCACGGTCCAGAAGGATCTTCACCATCTCCTCATAGTTATCTATACAACACTGGAGGGAAAAAGAAAGGGGGGGGGGGTAATACATCAAATTATATTGTTGGTACTTAAATATTTGCTGATGTAATACCTCAGATTACATTAGCTATAGGAAGAAGGTGGGGAATAGGAGTACAATATGTATAACGATTGATATTAAGTGAACATGAAAGCAAGACAGAAGATGAAAAGTGTGTAACGGATACGAGTTAACCCTTTGCGTCACGTGACATGCATGCGCTCCACATTGTATTATTCTCAGGCTGATGTTGCAGCGGCACCTGAAGCTTCTCAGGAAATGGATGAAAAGAGACTCGTTGACACAAAGAGCACAAACGAATGAGAAGTCCATTACAAAGTCAAAGCCGGTCTCCTCCAAAGTCCGTTAGCGCATATTGCCGAGTACAAAACTGAGAAACCATTAAGCCAATTTGGACGCGGTCATAACTCACACCCACGCACAGGGGCAACGATTGAGACAGGAAGTTCCTTGTTAAACTTTGGTGTGATTAAAGGGTGGGGCAGAAGGAGAACGTTTCCATCCTCCCATCTATCTGCTGTCAGCAGCAGTTTTCTCCATCAGAGCTAATGGGTATGAGTGTATGAAGTGAGAAGAGAGAGAGAGACAGAGAGAGAGACAGAGAGAGAGAGAGAGAGAGAGCAAGGAGCAGATGGAGAGTCATAAAATGGGAATATTTTATCACAGCGGAGGGTTCAGAGCTTGTTTTCAGTCTGAAAAGGGGCTGATCAGCAAAAATGCTATTATATAAAGTTGTGGGTTTGAATTTGATGTATCAAATGTTATGTTGGGAGCCCCCCTCACTCGGGTGTATGTTTAGCATATCAAAGAATAAATGGCATACAAATTCTTCTTGGTTTCCAGAAACTTTTGAGTGTTTTTTTTTTACCGCAGAGCACATTCACTTTAGTGAAAAGCCACCGGAGTGTTGGCAGCTCTCGACTCTCTCGTGGGCTTTGAACTGAAAACGAGTGATCTGTTGGAATAAACGTTAAATCTGCTGACTGCTGTTAATCCCGTTATGATTCTGCCAGCAAGATTTAAACAAAGTGGGGGAAATGAGGGGAAACAGTTGGCAAACAAACAGGAAGAAAAGAAACAAATAAATCTAACCACTTTATGAAGCACTTAAGCCCAAATTATTCCTCTAAAGTTGAAAAGTAGAGCCTCTGAAACGTTTCTGTCATTCTTTGTCTTTTTCACAAGCCCCGAAAAAGCCCTGTGTTCTGATCTAGCGAGTCGTGGTTCAATCAGCAGCCACGGTGGAGACCTTCAAGTTTCTGTAGAAAAATAATAACATTTTGGTAGAAATTGTCAGAGTCCACGTCTCGTTTTAAACTCCCCATTTTGTGTCTTCAGGTTTGTTACGTACACAGAGAAGAAGATGTCCTTTAATGTGTGCCAGATGGCCGTAGTGAACATGCAGGCTGGAACACTGGGTGCATCCATGGTCTCTTAATTGCATCCCTGTTTCCTTCACTAGTGTCTCTTCCTTGCATCTTAGTCCCTCCCACAGGGATGCATGGAGAGACACAAGGAAACCATGCGAGGAGAGAGGAAATGAGGAAATATATTTTAAGAGAAAGACGTTGTTTCCTCGGAAGCGTCACGTGAAGCGACATCGGGTTCTTATGACAGCGACAGCTGATCACAGCTGGATCAGCTGTCAGTCGGTTTTAACAGCTGGAGTGTGTGTGTCTGAACACAGGATCAGTATAAATGAATTGTTTTTACTCATGACAGTTTTTTGTGAATATTCTAATAAAAATCCACAGAAAAAAAATATGAAAGTGATCGTATAATATGTTTCAGTTGATTTAATGGTGTTAGACTACTATATATAAAAAATAATAAGGAGAGAGTTATCATCCATGTCAGAGTGGAGATGTTTTCTCTCTCCAGCTCTCTCCGACTTTAATAAAAGTTATTGTTATTGAGTTGTCTGTGTTCCTTTTGTTGTTCAGACCTACAATAAATATAATAATAATAATAATAATAATAATAATAATAATAATAATAATAATAATAATAATAATAGTAATATTTTAACCAGATGATAAATAAGAAGACAAGTCTAATACATAACTTCAGTTTAATCTGTGATCCGTCTCCACAGCAACCTCCAGTGATTAGCTGGAGTGTCCAATCAAATAACTGATGAACAATGAGGGGACATTTTCCTCTCTTACACTACGTCTTTAAATACTCCATCACTCTGCAGATGCTCACCATGGAAACCTTGACAAGCCGGGGTGTGCAGAGCAGACAGTTTTTTTTAATGGATTTACATGAGGAGGATGAGCTGAAGGGCAATCTCTGGAGGTTTCTAGTATCTGAGCGAGAGCAAGTCACAGTAAGAAAGGTGGAAACATTGATAGAAAGAAACAGGGTGGAGATGCCAAGAAAGAGAAGCGGAAGAAGATATGCTGAATCAGTCAGTTTGGAAAATGAAAACAAAGACAGACTTTTCCCTTCAGCATCCTCTTGACGTCATTCAGACAGGCTAATGGCTCCAGTAGCCGAAAATGGATGAGCAGAAAATGATTTGTCTCATTTCCCACAGAACAGAACATGAAACAGTAGATAAATATACCAGCATGTACTAGATGTTACCTTTCTGACAGTAAATGTAATGAGTGTGGAGTGTTTAGTGTAATCCAGAGAGGAAGGACTGAGCACAGAGGAGGCGAGCAGATGTGTCCGTGGGATGATTTAGTGGCTGAGGCCGTCACCTGTGGTACATCTCCGCTGGCTTTGACACAAAACCTTAATCTGTCTTCTCGGTCCACCTGTGATCCAACTCTGTCTCTGGCTGCCTACCGTCTGAGAAAGGGTGCATCTTAATCTGAGTGCTTGAACAAATACAATTTAAAAAAAAGACCACATTGACGTAAGGAGAAAATGAGTTCACTGGAGTCTTGTAGCACCGACTGTCAAAGCTATGCAGATAAGGAGGCTCAGACAGGAGAGTGTGTGTGTGTGTGTGTGTGTGTGTGTGTGTGTGGGGGGGCGCACATGAATTAATATACAACATATGAGAGGAAATGAAATTACTTCACAGATGCGGAGGACAGATAGCAGGAAGACAAATAAGAGGTGAAATGGATGTGTAGAGAACACAAAGGCGGACTGACTGGAACCACGACCGGGCGACGAGCACATCCTGCGGCGGCGTTTAGTCACGGGGAAAAAAGGGTATTGTCATGAGTGCACATTTAATGTGATTTTACACACATTTTCGCGACTGAATTGTTGTGCATGTGTCTTCCCGAGTCTGTTTTGACATTATTTTTTTACTTAACTGACCAACATCCATATTCAGCTACTATTGTTTACGAAGATGGTGCGTCCTAAAGAAAAGAAGTTTGACTTGCGGATTATTTTCGTGGCAACAGCTAGAAAACAACAGAAAGTTGCATCCGGGCGATACGTGGCCTGGTTACACGCCTCGAAATGCCCATGTCTCACATTTCAAATGAGGTCTGCAGGGCTCAAGAACAGCTGCATGGGTCGGAAAAGCAGCAACCAAATCAGACATGTGCAGGCAGGAATAAAATAATTATACATAGATGTCATATTTTTACGCCATAAACAGATCAATTAACTGGTGAAGTGGCTGAGATCGAGCTAAAGGGCTCAGATAAATAACTCTTTAAATCGGCATATTTCTTTTACGTGATGTGAAAAAACACAATCTTTAAAAGAAGATATAACTAAAAATAGAAGTAAGAAAGCTTTGCTTGAAAGGTTTTTCTTTCTATTACATTCTTACTGGCTTGACCACTTTCTTTTGGAGGCTAATGTAAGCTCACTCGATATCTAGAGTCATTCCACCAAATGCATGTGTCTTCTGCTTCAGACTGCCCATTAAAGATGAACCTGCCCTGACCCTTTTTTTAAATGATGGTTTGCTAAAAGATTGTGGGGGAGAAAAAAAATAGCTCCATGATGCTAAAAGCATCCGTCAGCACGAAAATTAGAAAAGAGAAAGACGAATAACGTAAAGACTCCAGTGTGATGGTCGAGGGTCACAGAAACAGGAGGAAGTTCACTTCGAGGTTTCTCTTTTCTGAGTTTTTTATAAATTAATCTGCGCCAGCCTTGATATAAAAAGGTTTGTGTGCATAAAAATAACAGCTATTAATTCAGTTGGCCGCTACGACTATTCATGCTCAGCAAATGAAGGCCAGAGACGGAGTGAGAGAGAAACGGTGAGTACCATCTTCCTCTAAAGATCCCAAAAGCAGAAGTGGTGCTGTTGTATTTGTGTCAACTACTTCCGGTGCAATGATGTCACAAGAGCAGCGACACAATGAGTTCAGAGGAACAGACGGGCGAATGTTACAGTTTACCATGCGTGTATCAGTGTGTGTGTATCAGTGTGTGTGTGTGTGTGTGTGTGTGTGAAGGCATTACATTCTTCCTCTTGATACACCTAAATGGTCATTTAGAGAGCAAGTTATAGATTTCATGTTCTGTCTGGGTCTCTGGTAATTGGCCATCTTAGAGATATAATTCAAGGTAAATGAGCATTGCGAGGCCTCGTGAAACTCACAAGAACAAGACTCTTAAACGACATAAAGACAAGTCAAAGACATCTTCTACCCTGATGGAGTAGCTGGTGTCTACATCTCCATCCTGCAGCAGTGGCGTGACAGATGTCATCAAGAGACCGTAACCTACAGACCAACAGACAACCAAGCTAATCCCAACCTCCCTCTGAATAAATTACATTACATTACATGTCATTTCGCAGACACTTTTATCCAAAGTGACTTATAATAAGTGCATTTCAACCTAGAGTACAAACTAAGAACAACAAGAATACAGAAAGTAACATTTCCACAAAAGTACCACAATAAGAGCTATTTAAGTGCCTCGTACTTCCGCCCACCAGCGAGCTCACTAAACTAGTCTCTTAGCTTTTCGCTCTAAAATACCATTCACGCAAACTCACAAGCGATCTAGCACCCAAAACTAAATTCTTTGCCTTCCCATGTCGATCCCACCATCCTGCACCCTTCTTCCTCCTCTAGCCAACAAGACGACGAGGCGAACAAGGAAATAATGAAAAGCCTTCCCACAAGGATGGGAGTGTGTCTCTGACAAAGGCTCAGATTATGCTGCTGGGAAACAACAGCAACAGTCTTGCTGTGATTCGTCAGTGGGCCGAGAGGACCGGCGTCTGGGTTGAGGAGCAAAATGACAAGGAAATAACACGCCGATTGACAATGGTTGCCATGGCTCCTATTATGTGGGCTTCAGAGCTGGCCCTGAAACTGAAATACTGAGAGGTTAAACGGGCACAACCAGGACCAGGTGGCTGAGACTGCAGGAGGTGAAAGGATAAAAGGGGTTTTAAATTGAACATGCATGACAGGAGGAGGGAAGGGGATCCATGTGCAGGAACTCCAGGAGTTGGGAGGTAGACCTAAAAGGCAAAATGAATTGAATCCGGGCTGTCAGCTATCAGTTTTAGCTTAAACCCCGGTTGCACATCATTCACTGACCTCTTGGGTCAAGCTCCTTTACATATGGTCTAATGGGACACTTGATCATGTCTAAGAAATATTTAAAAACATAATTACAACAGGAAAGACTAAATGAAGGGTTATTAATGAATTTGGTACAAGAGAATACTGAAAGAGAATACTGAAAGGCTGGTGAGTTTATAGTCCGACTTAAGTCTGACTTTGAGGAAGAGATGAATGACTGATGAAGAGGCTGGGTCCACACAGGAATGCAGTCTCACAAACCTCAGATCTCAACTCCTGCATCATTAGAGCGGTTAAAAGCCCGCTTCGGTCATCTCTCTCCGCCCGTCTCCATCTTCTCTGCATAAATATTGGAGCGGCTGAATCAGTGAAGTCAAATGTTTTTAACCCTCCAGTTACTTCACATTTAGTGACATATTTTACCCTCAGGGTCAATTTGACCCCAGCAATTAAAACCTCCAGAAGATTATTAGAATAAATATTGTTTCCCAAGTTTAAGTGTGAGGTACTTATGTTTATAAAAAAGTTGATATTTCCTATATGTTTGACACAGTGAAAAACAGCCTGGGGTCAAATTGACCACAAAGAATATCAACATTAAACATTGAATGGGGTCAAATTGACCTTAAAGGTAACAGGAGGGTTACCGGTAAATGTGACGGCGTGTCGACGCTCTGGGTCACCGAGCCTGAAGCGAAGCACGAAACCTAAGATAAGAGATAAGATAAGAACGGCGACTCAACCAAAGATGGGCCAACGCCGCTGGCTCGGGAGCGTTAATACCGATACAAGTGAGGAACAAAAAGAAAGACGACCGAGGAGGCTAAGCCCTCCGACGACATGGCGCTTAGATCCCCCAGTCATGAGTCAAAAGTCCCGGTAGAAGTTCTGGTTTTGAAAGCAGATGTTCTGCGGCACGTACCTTTACTTTGAGCCAGGAGAAACCAAACATGACCTGCTGCCTCACACTCAAACTGCTTCCGTCATTCCATTATATCATTATATCCACTGCTGCTATTATTACTATTATCATTACGCTTTTATTGTACTGACTGCTACTATTATATTTTTTATTAGCCCTACTATAGATTTTGGGTTATTATTGTTGTGTCTGTCTCGCCCTCTTAACCCCCCCCCCCTCGCTCTAAAACAACCAAGTGGAGGCAGATGGACGCCCACCGAGAGCTTCGCTCTGCCTCAGGTTTCTTCTGCCCTTCTTCTTTCTTCTTGCCACTGCCGCCCCAGTTCTTGCTCCTGAGGGAACGTCGGGTGTCTGTAAATGTTACAGAACAGTGGAGACCGGCTGCATGTAAAAAGCATCTCAAGATTATTTAACTTAAATGATTTGAATAAATAAATCTAATTGAAAACTAAAGCTGACCACCAGCGAACCAGCCGGGGGGCTTTTATTGTGGAGCTGCCGAGGCATTTTTTTGGCAGCGCTACTTTTCGCAAAAAAAATGATATTCCATATTGCAGGAGAGATACAGCAGAAGAAAAGACTGACGGCACCGCGTGAGATCAAGAGCTTTGGGTCTGCAGACAAGCAACATCTTTTACCTCGACATGCTGTCTGCTGGAAAAGCCATCGCACGGCTCGGTTCAAGTATCAAACTATTACAAACTGTTCATCTCTTACACATCATCCCGTCGTGATCCAGCCAGCAGGCTGCGGAAAATCAGATGTTCTCTGTCAGAACTCAAAGATATGAGGAATTCAGTTTGTCTCAGGGGCTGACGGAGCAAATATTGAAGTGTGTATAGTGTGTGTATAGAGTGTGTGTCTGTGTGTGTGTGGGGGGGGGGGTGCAATCTGGCACATACAGTTCCCCCGAAAGCCATCTATGGATTAATGTCTCCCATCAGTGAGGTGATACAAACCCTAGATCGCTATGACATCTCATTTAGAGGAACATCACCACCACTTCACCATGTGACGTATTGAGTGTGTGTGTGTGTGTGTGTGTGTGTGTGTGTGTGTGTGTGTGTGTGTGTGTGTGTGTGTGGGAGTGTGTGTCCATCCCTGCAAGAGACACACATGGATGAATTCCCCCATGTGCTGTTCTGTGAGTATTGTGTCTCGCCTTGAATGGCTTCATTTGTCAAATTGAAGCGGGAGTGCAAAGGTCTCCTCTTGAAGACAAGGTGCAGGCCGGAGCGTCCAAATAGCAGATTATCGGGTAAACGCACATTCAAAGCCCAAAAGGTCAATTCAACCTTTCGGCAGCGAACGGCCCACGGCATTTAAAAAAAACAACACCATTCCCACCAGTGGTGACTGATGGACTTCAATTTTCTCTTCCCCTTGTTCATTTGGCCGCCTCCCAGCAGGAGCCGGAGTGTTCGGCTTCGAGCAGCCGAGAGGGAAAGAGAGGCGGCGGAGCGGAGAAAGAGGAGATAAATTATCAGTATAGAGGAAAGGAGAGAGAAGAGGGGAGCCAGAGGCAACACATCGATTGCATGAATCCATGCTTTCAGAATTTTTCTTAATAAAACGTAATGATTTTCACGTTAAACGTGGTTATGACGCTACAGAGCAGCCACTGCTTTACTGACCTCCTGTGGAAGTTCATTGTAGATAAAAAAGAAACGCTGGCAAATGAAAAAGCTGGAGCCCAAACAGCCGACGGCTGGCTCCTCTTCAGAGAGTTGTCGGCATCGCAACCGCCGCTCCACAGACTCCAGGCAGCACGCTAACACATAATCATAGAGCGACCAGAAGAATGTGTTCTTAGGTTCAGCTCAAGGGTCTGATGCTTCCATAGAGATATGTTTAGACTGCTCTGTAGTGTTTAGTCTTCTTTCTTCTGCTCTGGGATTGATTCATAGCAGTACAGACTTATTTTAGGCCTACGAAGTTCGCCACCCTTCCATGATGACGACTCTGAACTAACAACTATGTCTCCATGGTAATAATAATATGTCTCACCTGCTGACCTGTGGCACCAAATGACAAAAATAAAAAAAGAGTCAAACAGCTCATCATTTAAGGTTTGCTAAGATTTTAATGGAACAAGTGTTTTTCTTAGAGAGTTACCTGTACAAGGTTCAAGGTTTTTTTATTTGCCATCTGTGCCTAGACCAGCAGTCCAGACACATCGGAATTATTTGTGCAGGGCTCTCCGAGTCAGCAGAGATACAAAACCAACACACTATAACAGTGGTTCCCAAAGTGGGGGTCGCGACCCCTAGGGGGGGCGCGGTGGTACTACAGGGGGGTCGCGGCTTCATCACCAACCCACACACACAGATGCACACATACACCGGTAAAACAATATAAAATAACCAACGTGACATGCACTGTGTTCCAGAGCGGCTCATGTCACAGACCGACTGTGGCAAAACCAGCGAGAGCGA
Source organism: Liparis tanakae (assembly GCA_036178185.1). Taxonomy (NCBI): domain Eukaryota; kingdom Metazoa; phylum Chordata; class Actinopteri; order Perciformes; family Liparidae; genus Liparis; species Liparis tanakae. The sequence continues at coordinate 7,298,108 of CM070109.1, read as the reverse complement.
GAGAGCGAGCGCGCGCCCGAGCGAGAGCGCGAGGGAGGGAGAGAGAGAGCGAGCGCGAACGAGAGAGACACACAGCGACACAGAGCGAGAAAGATACGGAGCAACAGAGAAAGATAAGAGAAGGAAGTATGTACAAAGATGGACAGATTTGTGACTGGTCTAAATCAGGGGTGGTCACACTTTTTCAGCATGCAAGCTACTTATAATGTGACCAAGTCAAGACGATCGACAGACGGGGGGGAGGGGGGGGGGTGCTAGTGACTTTTCTCTGCTCCGCCGACGATGCGCCATAAGCCAGCGAAGCTTTGCGGCGCGAGACCGCGAGCGGAGGACTGTTCACGCGACACGGAGTGACAGAAATGACACGCTTCTGCCGTAATCTGGCGCTATAGAGGAAGTTACTCGGGGGCGGGCACATTTATTTTTCTGTGATGCGATCTACCAACACTACGCCGCGATCGACTGGCCGGTCGCCGCGATCGACCGGGCGATCGCGATCGACGTATTGAGCACCCCTGGTCTAAATGAACTGAGAGTAGCTATCTCCAACCAGCAACCCCGCTTTGACAAAATCTGTAAAGCAAAGCAAGCCCACACCAGTCACTGATTGATATGAACAGGAATATACATAGGAATATGATCACAAAATAAAATGGTCCATGTAGACCTGCACACATTGTTCATAATTGTGTTATTTTATTGTTTGAGAAAACCTGCTGTTCAATGTGAGGAAATACAGTATATGTTGTTTGCACTTTGTTTGAAATTAAGTTAATTGTATTTACAAATTATTTTATATTTTTTTTATTTTATATATATTTTTGCTATTTTTTTCTTTCAGTGGACCAATGGCTGAACAGCTTTTAGTGGACCAATGGCTGAGCAGCTTTCAATGAACCAATGGCTGAGCAGCTTTCAGTGGACCAATGGCTGAGCAGCTTTCAATGAACCAATGGCTGAGCAGCTTTCAGTGGACCAATGGCTGAGCAGCTTCCAGTGGACCAATGGCTGAGCAGATTTCAGAGGACCAATGGCTGAGCAGCTTTCAGTGGACCAATGGCTGAGCAGCTTTTTTTTTTTTTTTTTTTTTGTATTCTATTAGTGTTCAAAATCTCACATACACATATTTAAATTTTTCAGATTCTGTGTACATAGAGAAGTACAGGCCAAAAAAAGAGAAGAAAAAAAACATATGCAAATAAAGAAACAATACCATAGTAATAAAACTAATAATAATAATAAATAAAGTAGGGAGAAATCATTTTCCATAGAGTAAAGAAATACAGTCAGGCCATTTATCTGTGACATAGTTGCACCACTTTTGCCAGTGTTTAAGAAATGTTTCTGTTCTTTGATTGCCATGAGCTGTGATCTGCTCCATTCTGTAGATATCCGTTACGATGTCTCTCCAAGATGTAATTGTAGGACACTCTGGTAGTAACCATTTCCTAGTAACAGACTTTTTGCTGGCCACCAGCAATGCATTAATCAAGAGTCTGATGTTCATATATCATCAAAGGGGGTCTTGACAGAAAAAGTTTGGGAACCACTGCACTATAATAATGATAATAATAATAACAATAATAATAATGATAATAATAATAGTAACAGTAATAGTAATAGAAATGTAAAAAATATGTTTTAAAAAGCACTGTAAAAAAATAGTGTGGTAAAGTGTATGCAGTATTAACAGTAATAACAGTAGTAAGTACAGGAACAGGTTATCAAAAATAAACATAAGAAAGGAGAGTGCAGAGATAATAAATAGCTAAGAGGGCCAGTGCTGTGCCTAGCTTGTAAAAGAAGGAAACAGGGAAGGGGACAGTTGTATGGGGGTATTGCACATGTTCAGATGTTGGGGGAAGGTTGTGTGGGGGTATTGGACTGATTGTGGTATTGCACATTTTTTCACACCTGTTAACGTTATGAAGATACAGCATCTCAGCTCTGCTGCGGCTCGGGCACTGCACTGAGAGTTTGTGTTACTGGAACACTCTTTGCTGGTTTGCTTTGATTTCAACAGTAAAATGATCACGCAAACTGTCGGAATCATCCAGAAGAAAATCCTGTTCAGCCCAATATTAGCCTGAGCTGAGCCGAAGTCAAAGACTTGATTTGACGGTTGTACTGTTCACCCTGAGAGGCCGTGTATGCTCTGCTGACAGGAAAAGACTTCAAGTAAGAGGAATGAAGGGAAATTCTTTCAAATAAAACGACTGATTTGTGATAAATGAGACGTGTAATGATTCATTACACACGCAGGCAACTCACTGATTGGTTTTGAGTGACTGCGCATTGATTTGGAGGTGGAAGCTTTGATTTTAATGCCTGTAATACTTCTAATTAGCAACTGAACATGAGCCTGATCTCATATGCCAATTTCCTGCATCAAAATGGAACAATTTGGCCAATACTGAACAATTTTCCTCACTATTATAATATTTTTTTCAGTCTCAAGAAACCTCAACACTATTCTGCACAAGGCACTTTAATTCATATTACCATGTAACGACCCCAGGAAATGTAGATTTCAACAAGACTGAGCTGGTAATGGTAAAGCTGGAGGTCATTCATACAAGTTTAAATGGAGCAATGGTGCAAAAACAAGAGATGTGGAAAAGAAACGGAATAAACTCAAGAAAACAACAAACTCTCTGAAAGGCAGGTCAAGTCCTTTTTCTTTTTAATCAAATGTAATATTGACATTGAGGAGTCATATTAGTTTGGAAAAAGACGAACAGAAAAACTGTTATAAAGCTATTTCGTTATTCTGTCTTCTGATAATTGGTGCAAAATGATTAGACATTTTGTACATAAACGTCTAAATTCAATGTTTAGCTGCGTAAGGAGATTAGAATTTAATTTCAATTGGCTTAAAAAATCCCATGTGAATCTGTGTAAATTAATTTTGGAGGATGTATCAAGCACAAGGCTTCGCAAAGACACCAGACTGCACTACTTACCCACGGGAAGCCGGCATTATGCTCCATTCACTTTATGAATCCTGATAAGTGGCTGTGGTTTATTAATGACTGTATTATAAGTATATGAAGTGCCTGAATCAATAAAGTGCAAGTAAAAGTATGACACTCTTACTTACTGTCAGCTTCACTGAAAAGGGTTTGCTGGAAATTCTGTTATAATATAGACAGTTTCTTTTAAATGCATGTGTGATTCATCATCAGACACTCATTTGGCCATTGTTATGCAGATGAGACTCGATTATATCTATCGATCAAACCAGATGAGACCAACCAGCTCACTAAAATTCAAGCATATTACATTACATTACATGTCATATAGCAGACGCTTTTATCCAAAGCGACTTACAATAAGTGCATTTCAACCTAGAGTACAAACTAAGAACAACAAGAATACAGAAAGTAACATTTCCTCATCATAGTCAAACTACAAAAGTACCATAATAAGAGCTATTCAAGTGCTACCAAAGTGCAAGTCTGTGTTTAATCCAGATATAGTCGGAAAAGGTGCGTTTTCAGTTTTCGGCGGAAGATGTAGAGACTTTCTGCTGTCCTGATGTCAGTGGGGAGCTGGTTCCACCACTGAGGAGCCAGGACAGCAAACAGTCTGGATTTCGAGTGATTAGCTCGAGGTGACAGAGTCACAAGTCGGTTGGCTGTTGCCGAGCGGAGCGAACGTGCCGGGGTATACGGTGAGACCATATCCCGGATGTAGACGGGGCCCGATCCGTTCAGAGCACGGTACGCCAGAACCAATGTTCTGAAGCGGATGCGGGCCGCCACCGGTAGCCAGTGCAGAGAGCGGAGGAGCGGAGTGGTGTGGGTGAATTTCGGGAAGCTGAAGACCAGTCGAGCTGCTGCATTCTGGATGAGCTGCAGAGGCCGGATGGCCTTAGCAGGTAGACCAGCCAGAAGAGAGTTGCAGTAGTCGAGGCGCGAAATGACCAGAGCCTGGACCAGAACCTGCGCTGCCTTCTGGGTAAGAAGAGGTCGTATTCTCCAGATGTTGTGCAGCATGTACCTACAGGAACGCGATGTCGCAGCGATGTTGGCCGTCAGGGAGAGTTGACTGTCTAGCGTCACCCCGAGGCTCCTGGCAGTCAGGGTAGGGGCCAACACGGAGCTGTTGAAGGTGGTAGTCAGGTCGTGAGTGGGGGAACCTTTCCCTGGTAGGAACAGTAGCTCGGTCTTGTCAGGGTTGATCTTCAGGTGGTGTGCAGACATCCACTGAGAGATGTCGGTCAGACAGGCAGAGATTCGCGCCGCCACCTGTGTTTCGGACGGTGGGAACGAGAAGATCAGTTGGGTGTCATCGGCATAGCTGTGGTAGGAGAAGCCATGCGAACGAATGACAGAGCCGAGAGAATTGGTGTACAGAGAGAAGAGGAGGGGACCCAGGACGGAGCCTTGAGGAACCCCAGTAGTGAGAGGACAAGGATCAGATACAGATCCTCTCCAAGTTACCCGGTAAGTGCGGTCGGTGAGGTTTAAGGATATGAGGCTTAAGGATATAAAACATGAATGACCTGCAACTTCTTGATGTTAAACTCTGACCAAACCAAAGTTATTTTACTCGGCCCTGAGCACCTCAGGGATCAATTATCTGGTGATGTGGTTTCTGTAGACGGCATTGCTCTAGCATCCAACACCACCGTAAAGAGTCTCTCCGTTATCTTTGATCGGGACTTGTCCTTTATCTCCCACGTGAAGCAAATCTCAAGGACTGCATTCTTTCATCTACGTAACATAAAAAAATCTGACACATCTTGTCTCAAAAAGATGCAGAAAACTTGGTCCACGCGTTTGTTACTTCTAGACTAAATTACTGCAACTCCTTTTTATCAGGCTGCTCTAATAAGTCTCTTAGGCCCCTCCAGTTGATCCAGAATGCTGCAGCTCATGTTCTCACTAAAACTAAGAAAAGAGATCACATTACTCCTGCACTAGCTGCTCTGCACTGGCTCCCTGTAAAATCAAGAATCACTTTTAAAAGTCTCCTCCTCACCTACAAAGCCTTGATTGGTGATGCTCCATTGTATCTTAAGGAGCTTGTAGTACCATATTAACCCACTAGAGAGCTGCCTCACTAAATGCGGGGCTACTTGTAGTTCCTAAAGTCTTAAAAAGTAGGATGGGAGCCAGAGCATTTAGTTATCAAGCTCCTCTTCTATGGAACCAGCTTCCACCTTCAGTCCGGGAGGCAGACACAGTCACCTCATGTAAGAGTGGAGTGAAGACTTTCCTCTTTGATAGTCTTATAGTTAGGGCTGGTGTCTCGGAGTCCTTGTGACTTCACGTCTCTAGGGTCCATTGGACCTAGCTGGGTCTAATGCCATTTGTCGTGGAAAGCAGACTCATTGCAGACACTAATACTAATAAAATTTAGCAATACATATCTGCATTCATTTTGTTTTGCACCATTATTGTTGTTTTGAAACAATCTGCAGTATAAAACTCAGTAAAACACTTTATTGGCAAATATTTGAACTTGTTTTACCTGATGCAGAGCGGTGAGGCCGTCTTCATTGCAGAGGTCCGGACTCACATTGTTCTTCAGCAGGTAGCGTACTGGTGGAAAAGACCGAGAGAAACACATAAGTGGAAGTGGAAGTATAGAATACTGGAGAAATACTTACATTTCGGAACCAGGATTTCCTTCATTCGGCTTGAATAACTGCATTCATCACCAGTTATTTTAAAGCTAAAAACTGAAAACTATTCAGTTTGCTTTCACATGTTAAGAGAAATTGGTGTTGTGTGGTGATACGACCAGTCAGTTCAAATGAATATTTCGATTAACAGAAAAACTAAACAGGAATCTCGAATTGCCCTCACCCTAACCCTCCCCCTCCTCCTCCCCCTAACCCTGTGACACGCCAATCAATCTGCAAACCATTAATCTCGCCGTGTGATCGAGATGCATCCCTGCAGACATTTCAATCCCTCAAATGATCAGCCCAGCCCAGATGTTACCCAACTGCCCCTGGAAATATGGATGAATGTTGGGTGATGGCGAGGGGAAGAGGATGATGTAATGATGCTTGGGATTACCATGTTTGTCTGCCTCACAATCCTAAAAGATAATCGCTCGGCCCAGACCCTGATTCATAAACATATCAGCTAACACAGTCTGCACACTGGACAGCTGTCCGGCTGCTGAACCTGAGCAGGAAGTGGCGGTGGCACACGGCGGGGCTCCTCTCCACGCCAATATTATCCCCTGTTTTTGGCAGAGCTGCCATCTGCCTTTGTCTCAAAGAGACAAAAAAGAAGCACACAAAAAACGAGCGAGTGGATGAATCAGGTTGTGACACTGAAAGAGACATGAGAGAGATTTGGAACGATAATTATCACATCTGTCTCTCAGACATAAACGTGAAGTATGCCATATGTATAAAAATAAAAAAAAATTTAAAAAAAGAGCTACACAACAAAAAGCAGTACAGTACAGACATTAATTTATAATGTCTGTTTGCTAAAAGTATCATCTAACCTTTAACGTACAATACGGACAATATTATTTGAATGATATGGTTGAATTAATTTGACAGACGCAGGGCGGGGCTGTATAATGCAACCTAAACATTGTGAGGTTCCTACCTTTGTTAGAAAAATATTTTATAAACTGTATCTCTTTGAATTTTAATTAAATACCAGTGGATCGGTCTCTCAACAGACAAACTACTATTTTTGTTATCACAGTTCTAGCTTATTATTTGTGCGGAATTTCCTCTTTTCTCTGTTTTAATCAATTAAAAACTAAATATATTTTTCTTTTGGACTGTTGGCTTAAGGACACCATAAATTAAAAATGTCACTTTGTGTTCCTGGACTATTGTGATAAACCGTTTTTTTTTCTTTTTTCGGATAATATATAAACCAAATAATCGACCAATTAATCAAGAAAATACTCAACAGTTTAACAAGCGATGGAACTAACAGCCAGCCTGTGTAGTGAAAGCAGAACCAGAGCAGAGCGGCAGCTCCAGTCCTGCTTCTGCTGATCAGAGGAGATCCTTGGGCAGCACTCAGAATAAATGTGAGTCACACACCAGAAAAAAACTCTTCGGGTTGTGGTTGCGGCCGCGAAGTACAAATGAAACAAGAGTCATTACGCAGCCGACTGAATTGATTGATTTCGTGTTCGGGCACGGCTGATTCTGTCGGGCGGCAGTAAGACGAAGCCTCGTCGAGACTTCAGTGAGTAAATCAGAGTGAAACGGAACTCTGGCTTTAAATACACACTGTGCTGCTGCATGGACAATTCAAATATAGTATTACACTACACATGGTTAATCCTCCTTACACTGCGTTACCCATTTAAATAGCTATTTGCAGCACACACACACACAAACTAATACACCATTGTCCAAATACAAACACCTTCTGTAGTAAATGACAGATGAGCTGGTACTTTCCTTCGCTTCCCATTGTTTTGGAGAAATGATTCTGAAGATGAAAGCCGAGAGGCTTGGCCTGCCTTTGATGTGACGGCTAATAGAAACTAGGCCGCGAGGTGACGACAACAACATGTAAATGAATACTAATTGCCCATTTGACAGGTCAGTATTGATGCGCGGTGTCTGCGTGTCACTGGAGTTTCCTCTAAGTGAACGTTAAATGTTAGTGCTGCTTGGCGATAATGGCAGCTGGTCGTTACGGAAACGCGCGGCGCGATCCACCAAATGTGGCAGAGGGAGTGCTTTTTCAAGGAGATTGATGGAAACGCAGCCATCGCTCGTCTAACTCCATTATCCCACTTCCTGAATCCTGCAGCTATTAGACCTCAATTACACTGCTGACAAGCATCACTGTCAACGTCTGACTCGGATGTGCGCGTCTCCGCCAGAACACATTGTGTGTGTGTTATCACGACCATGTGCACGGCAGGAGCGTCTCAAACATCAGCTGCTTTTTGAACCGAGGGAACCGGAGAAAACGAGCGTCCGCGGCCGCCTGATTCCCTGACCGCTCACTCCTCCTGGAAGAGGTGGGCGGGGGGGGGGGAGAAGTTAAATACAGGGTTCTTACACATTTTGACCGATGGATTTCCATGACTTTGCCATGACTTTAAACCAAATTTCCATGACCAAACTGAAATCTCGGTAAAAACATGAACAATTCAGAACATTTTGTGTATTGAGAGTGTACGCTGGCTTATATTTTGAGCATCTTTCTTTAAAATACATATTAATTATTTACAAATCTGTGTAAATGAACATTTAACAAATTTCCATGAATTTTACAAAACTTTTATGATTTTAGTTTTTTCCATGAATTTTCCAGGCCTGGAAACGACCATTTCAAAATTCCATGACTTTTCCAGGTTTTCCATGACCGTACGAACCCTGTAAATAACGCAGTGAGTGCTCAGAGAATTGGAACCGAGGTTCAATCACTAAATGTGGCGACCACCTCTGCTCTGCAGGAGCGCTGCCGCGTTGATTGTGAACGCATCTCAGAGGAACCGCAGGACCGGCGCCGCGCTCACAGCCGACACGAGCCGTCTCATCTGGGATTTTTCTTGTAATTACATAAACAGAGGCGTTGTTGGTGTATTTTAAAATCTTCAAGGGACTTTCTAAATGTCATCTTGAGCTGCCCAGGGAGATGTTGTTTGGATTTAAATTGGCTTGACGTGTGCATTTTAATAACACTATTTTGTTGCATCAAGCTCAGGGTTTCCTGAGAACAGCTTATTGCAGTACTTTTATGTCCTTATGCCCTGAGGATGCCAAAGCAAAGTCATTTTGTGACCCTCAGTGCTGTGGTTTATGAATTTATTTGTATCAGAAGGATATGAAAAGGCTGAAGTTACTGAACTATGAGGAACTCCAAGCTCCACTGAAAAGTCGTTGCCACAATGTTTGCTGTAACATTTGGCAGCTTTTTTTTAATAAAGTGCACTCAAAGTATTTAGACCTTCTCCATTTTTCACATTATCTTATTTTGCAGAAATAAAAACCTGAACTATCACATCAGTATTCAGACCCGTAGCGTCAGACATGGTTGGAGCTCTTTAGCCGCAATGACAACCTTGAGTCTTCTTGTACTTTCTGAATACACATGTCTGATTGTGCCATAATCACTTCTAAATAAATCCATACACCAAAACATTACTCATAAGCAAATAAATAAATAAACATACTAAACAGACATCTGAGCCAAAGAAAAACTCCAAAACACCACAATATTATCTTAAATAGCCAATGCCAACTGAAGTCTGTAAAAAAGGGGGAGGGGCCAGTTGGGAAGGAAAACCTTTGGAAACAATTTAAATAAAACCAGATGTAAATAAGTTGAATTGAATAGTTGTAAATTAATCCAGGACCTCATCACTTCCTGACACAACCATTACTCATTTGCACTATTTTATGGATTATTAATTCACCGTAGAACATGTATTACTACATTAATGAGTCACAGTCCGGGTGCGATAACGCAAATGTTTTAATGACAATTTATTTAGGAGGTTATGAACCATTTGTATGGATTATTTTTTCAGGACAACATTCACCTTTGTCAGAGTTCAGATAGCGGAGATCCAGTATTTGGTAAAGAGACGTCCATTAGGCCAATACTCGTATAAGAGGAGCTTGAAGATAGATAAACCAGATATTAAACCAGATATAACACCACATAACACATTTTTAGTTTCTAGGTACTGAAGATTTGAAGCCAAGTTTGTTTCATATTGTTAATGAAATAAAATAAGGTGATAATAAATCAAATGTGGCCAAATGACATGACACAGTGGACATCTACCTTGGATGGTTTGTAATGACAGCCATGCATGTGTACATGCTTATGACATCCACATAAATGCCAAATACCACATTTCATACCAAAGTGTGGACACACTGCAACTTTTCTAGGTAGTTATATTGTTCAAGATGTGGTTATTGCCTAAGATTGTATGTCCAATACATCAGTTGATGTCAGTTTTGATTCAAAACCGGTCTGGAGAAACCCTTTTAGGTATCGCAGATCTGTCAAAGCTTGGGATTTTTTAACATGATGAAACTGAGTTAATGGTGTTGTAGTGACTAAAAAGAATGAAGAGTTGAAAGATGAAAGATGAAAGATGAAAGAAGAGTTTGGAGGGTGGTGTTTTTTTGGGGGCCTCTCTATAGATACAAGAGCAGAAGAGAAAGAAGTGAATTAAACAGTGAGTAAACGTCTGATGCAATTGTTCACATGTCGGATAACCAGCTTTCAAGAGATGCTCTCTGATCCTTGCCAAGCGAAGAGCTGTTCGACTGAAGCATCGTCTGACCCTTCTGCAGAAGTCTAAATAAAATCCACAACAATAAAGATGTTTATGAAGTCATTCAAGACAAACTGGAGATGTGATTCGTGCACACGGAACATTTCAGACCGAATCAAAGTAATAAAAACATGAGATTCTGACCCAAACCGACTTTACCCAAAGGCAAAGAAAAGCAAGTGGTTGCAGAATTACTGCAGTTATTATTGTTTGTTGTCTAAAGTGTCAGGAAGGTTGTGAGGATCTGGATGAAGTTAAACTTCAAGTCCAAGTTATTAAGACAACCCATTATTACAAAAACTAATCACCAAATTTACAAATAATTACAAATCCTGGTCTGGAAAACCTTGCAATGAAAAAAATTCAATTATATTTTCCACAACTCTGATTACTGTTACATTCAGCTTCAACAAAACTGTAGTGGCCATTTGTCCAAATAAATCAAATAAAACTATAAATAAAACTGCCACTGACGCACCGTGGGTTTTTGAGTTGACGCAGCCAAAAGAAAGTCATTTCCATTTCCGTATGTCATTATTCTTATAATGTATTTACTGAACAAACAAAAAAAACAAACAACATGTTGACACTGCCTCTCGTGTGCTGGTAAAAAAAACATCGGCCACCCCGGTGCATGCTGGTCCTGAAGCTACCCACACCTACACACAACCACAGGAGCCCAGCGTTACCCAATCAGTGAACCAATCCTACAACTAAATATATTTAAACAACAATCACAATGTATTAAACTAAACTAAAACTATCATAAGAAAAAACTTGTCTAACATATCCAAATATAACCTAAATAAGCAATGATTAATCAATAATACTTTACAATAAAACTAAATACAAATGTCAAAAATAAATAGCTCCAACTAAAACTCTTTCTTTTGGTATGACTGAAGAAGAAAAGAAAATCCAGTTTTGTGATGAACAATAGAGTGGGAGGAAAGTAACAAACATCTGGATGAAGGACACGGCAGCACGAGGTACCCTGTCACTGTTCACCTCCCCCTCAGGGACACACAGCTAGTCATCTCCATGAGATACTGATGGAGCTAGACACTGTACACAAAGCTGTCTGGACGCATGTGTGTGTGTGTGTGTGTGTGTGTGTGTGTGTGTGTGTGTGTGTCTGTGAGTGTGTGTGTGTGTGTGTGTGTTCGTACATTAAGACATTAATGTTTTCACGTCGTTTCTCATTCACACACACACACGTCTTGTTTTGTTTGTGTGTTTAGATGTGTGTGTGATGATGTCTGTCGGAGAGTCAGAAAGCTCTGACTTCTCCTCAGGCTGGAAATTATACAATAAAAAAATTATAATAATATGTGCTAGAAACTAGAGAGATTACCATATGGATCTGTATCACCACCAATAGCTGGAGATTTATTTTCTTTTTTATACATGATATTTTATTTAGGTATTTTTACAGAAATACAACCTTCAAAAGTATGAATGCAAAATAATAAAAAAAACATCAAAATAAATTAAAAATAAAGTAAAAATTAACCATGCATCTGGCCAAGGTCCATAAGGAAACACACAAATAAAAATGTTAAAGCAGGAAAAGATTTCTAGATATAGAAACAAAAGAAATCCAAACAACCATGGAACAGGGAAAACATGCACCAACAGTATACTGTATGCATTGGTTCTGAATTGCTGTTTCTGTGTGTCGGGGGTTGCCATGTATCGGAGGACGGAGGACAGCGGCAGAGAGACGTGTAAACAGCTGGAGGAGAAAGGCAGCGACTTGACTCGTTTAACATTCATGAATGTTTTTGTGTGGTTTTATTTGCTTTCTTTAATGCATATTTTATAACGTGTTGTTTGGTATCATTTGTTTTTTTCACGTCGGGGTGGAATATTTATTTTGTTGTTTTCAATCTTTCGTCTGTTTGAATCCATTTGTGTTCACAATGTTTAATAAAGTGCTCGTGAAATTAAAATGCTCTACCTTCGTGAAGGTGCTGATGGGTGGAAGACGTGTGTGTGAGGCTGTGCGATGATGATGGCCTCCTTTATCGGTTCACACAGCGAGGCACAAAGTGCCGAGGCAAATTCAGGATCAATTTCTCTTCGCTGAAAGAAGTCACATATTCTTTATTAATTTGAAATGTCATGAAGAGTAGCCATTATCACAAACAGAAGCAAAATGTGTTTTCTTCGCGGACTCGACGGCTGTTTCTGCAAACTGAGATGATACAGTATCCGTCAACCCTGTCCTTTGAGAACATGACATCAATTGTTACGTGTATATGTTGTTGTTCTCGTGTTTCAAAGAGCAGAGTGTCGATCTGAATGTATCTGCGTACGAACGGTGATACTAAAAGGTGAATTCGGTCTCTTTTTGTTTGTATTCGTCTACACATTGATGGTGGTGAATATGCTCACTGGAAACATCAGTCTGGTATATGTTACGGTAAAGCAGTGAAATAGAGCCTGATTTAAAAATACAGGAATTATCATGTAAGAAAGACACAATGTTGCATTTTCTAAATGCATTTACTCATCCTGTAGATGAGATTCCTGGTTACCCGTTTGTTGTCACTTTAAAGGATGTTCACTAAAACAAGATGCATCCTTTTTTCTAGATGATATGGTGTATCGAAATTATATTTTACCATTATAATTGTGGCATGACATCTTCAGGGATCACAAAAGTCATTAAGATGAATTCTCAGAGACCATCCGTGTCCTATAGGTGTCACATCAATAAGATGCACAACATGTCATCCATTAGTTGTTGAGATATTTAAAATCATTTTTTGGGGGGGTTGATAAATGGATGCATTATTATTGGCGATTTCGTTATTTAAAAGGTGAAAAATTAAAATAATATGCATAGATTCTGTTATTTTTCTCATTAGCAGCAACAACTCTGACTGAATGACCAACGGCACTTGAAAATGTGCCACTTCTTTACTTTCATCTCACCCGTGGCACATGAGTTTTATGATAAAAGGAAAAGGGATCTTAGAGACTAAATCATGCAAACCCTGAAAAGGAAAGTGGCAGGGATAAAATGTTGCCATGCATCACACAGGCAGACACACTGGCACAAAGAGAGGCAGAGAGCGAGAGAGGAGGACGTGAAATGGGAGTCGGAGCTGGCGACAGAACCCGTGTGGCACCGCCGAGCAGACGCAGGCAAACACAACACGCAATCCATTAAATCCTAGGGGTCGCCGCGGTGATCATCTACCGCCACCAAAAAAAAGCCAGTGCCAAAACGCTGCAGAAATGTCATGCACGCCTTCCTGGGCAGGTCCCACACATTCCCACGAGGGAGGAGATGGATCTGCACGAGATGCCTCCCAAAAGATAAAAGATACAACAACAAACAACAGCGCATGAAAAGAGACCTCCCCTTCCTTCCTGTTATCTCACTGTGCCTCGACAATACTGTGTGTGTGTGTGTGTGTGTGTGTTCAAATCTCAAGTGAATTAACTTTGACTACACAGGAGTTATTTAGGTCAACCGTTTCCTGAACTCTGATTATTGGTAAGAAGTTATTCACGGGCCGTAATGTGTGCTCCTGAAGTGGAGCCAAGTTCATGAATATCATGAATACTAATATGATGTACACTTCTATAGTTTTCCCTGTCTGTGCTGATTAAAAACTGTAAATCTTCTTTACTGCAGTTAACACCTCGGAGAAGCTAAAGCAGCTATTGTACAGTTTGGATGCTGATTTCCAGATGAAACCAGTTTGCCACCAGAAAAGGTTTTTTACGTTTCTGGTCATTACATTTACTCTTTGTTTGTAGCCACGCCAGAAAAGTAATCCAGGATGAATACTATTGTCTTAACGTTCCATTAACACATCTGTAAATAATACAGTTGTGTAGGAGAAGACAGGTGTGATCGTCGTCTGAGGTTGAGTTTTTCAGGAGGCTTTGTTTGGGGCAAACGATGTCCTGGTTTCCATGACGGCATGATGTCATCTTTTCAGTGATAACTTCAATGTTTCTGATCGTAGAAACAGGGCTTATGTTATGGCCACCCGTTTTAATTATTTCATTTTCTGATAAATTGTGTTTTTTCACTTTCAGTTGGAGTAAATTACATTACACGTCATTTAGCTGATGCTTTTATCCAAAGAGACTTTCAGTGCATTCAGCCATGAGTACAAACTCAGAACAACAAGGAAGTCACATTTTCTCAAGAAAGGAAAGTGCAAAGTGCTAAAAGTAAGTGCCATTTAAGTGCTACTAAAGTGCTACGTTTTGTATATATTTATTTATTCAAAGTATAGGTTTACACAATGCCATGATCTATAGAGAAGAGACATGCCGCCGGAAGCTCAGAACAAAGCTGCTGCAAATTCAAAACAAAGTGCTTTGTCTTTGCAATTATAAGATGCAGATTGTGTTATGATTTACCTTATGAATGTTATTTTCCTCCACCACCTGCAAATAGCAGCAATTTAGGCTCCTTGATTGGATTTCTCTGAACAAAAAAAACATTTAATTGGAGTTAACCTCTCCCTTGACTCAACACTTATAGAACATTCATTGCAGAAGGGGTGTGCCACAATAATACATTTTTAAAAAGATTTTTCTTCCAATCAACATTTTTGTATTACACAATGATTGTGATGAGGGTGCTGCTGTCCCAATTGGACGCAACGTTTCCATGAAGGTTCTAACAAATAACCCCCTCTGCGAATAATGTCGATCTGATGGATATGAACATCATCTGTGACCATGGATCCACATCAAACAATATTATTTGTTATTCAATACGTGTTCATCCATCTGTAATGCTGTATTTATGTTTATTGACAATGAAGGGTCATATTATTCAGATTATCTCAACTGTGTTTACATTTCCACGGGAAGTCGAGCTTGAACCGTAAAACCAAAGAAATGGAACAACAATTGAACTTCAGAGATTGAATTCTAAATAATTGTTCTTTTAATTATTTTGCTTTGTCCTCCATCGGAGCGTTTAAAAACAGTTCTCATGAATCATATCAGCTCACCGTGTGGAATGGCTTATACACGTACCATAACCCTCCGTCTGCAGCGACACAGATGAGGATCTTTCAGAGTTCATTTCAGGATTAATTGTATGAGCCTCTTTATTAGCCTTCAGGAAATGCCGGTCAGATAATTGATGTGGGCGCCTCACATGGCAGCATACTGAGACATGTACATCGGCATGCGCCTCATCTTTAAAAGAGACCCTTATGCCAGATACTGTACAGTAAAGCTAATACAGAGGCGGGGATGTTCTTATTGCCAGGGTTGAGCTCAGGATGCTGACTCATACCCCGTGGATGCATATCTCACTGCCAGTGATCTCTGATAAGGGGAAAAGCCGGTGACGTGAAGATCAAGTACAGATTGTAATATGAGAGGGGCTGCGTGAGATCAGACGCAGAAGTGAAGAATTGATGTCATTTCCAGAGAATCTCTGTTTATTGAAGAGACAGCGGTTTGTTGCTGCCACCGAATCCCTCGACTCTCACAGGTTAGCTGAAAACCATGAGAGAATGGTTTATGTAGTATAACTAAAATGTCCCTGTGGTTGATAACAGTGAACTGAAATTTGAATTTGCCTCACTTTCATGAATATTTTTTTCCATTTTTTAAAAAGAGGCTGAAGCTATTTTTGGACTGACAAAACAACGTTACAAAGGAAAGTAATGTCAACAATTGGTTGAGATGCTGTCCAGCTTTATGGATCAACCAAGACCCTGTTTACACAATGGGAAAACACATATATTTTCATGCGTTTTGGTCTTTCATTTACACAAAAACGGAGGTTTTATCACGGGAAACAATCATTTCTAAAAACTCCAAAGTGGAGATTTCTGAAAACTCAGTTTTTGTGTTTGCGTGTGAACGAGGTCAAACAGAGTTTTAGGCTGTCAAACGTCACAGTATGCCACTAAAAATGCTTCACGTCATGTGAGCGTCCTATGCGGACAAATGCGGACGGCGTATTTATGCGGGTTCATATAAACAGAAACTTTTTTGAAAACGACCTTGTGTGTACAACGTTATTTTTGAAAACGGAGGGGCAGAAATATTTGTTTCTGTAAATACCCGGCTATGTGTAAATGTGGCCTAAGATTTACTGGAGGATCTAAAAATAATGACAAGAAATTGTAAGTCATGTCGTAGCACATTAAACATTTGATGATTTACAGCGTTACATTTGGCTTATTCTTTTGCTCGTATTAATGAGGTCCATCATGCCAAAACCCGGTTTCATTAGTTTTCACTAATTAGCTACAAATGGGAAACAGCTGATGACGCACACATACTCATCAGTGGGCATCAGCTCCCACAAAATAGACCTTTTAATCCGAGAACAATCAAATGGTTGAAAACATATCAAAGAAAATAACACACCTGCGTTCCAACCGCTAACGAGGCGAGGTAGCCGTGTCCGCCTCCAGAAAGTAGGCCACAAGCAGCAGCTAAATGACATTGGTTTTAGTAGGACGCGAGGAGAGGAGATCATCGATATAATTAGCATTCCACTGTGTGTTATAATTATCCTCCACACGATGAGCTATCACGGGACTTTATATGCATGTTGCGCTGCTGTCACAGATGTAGTTGGATGGCACCGGGCGGAAAGCAATTGGAAGACACGACGCTCTGTGTCTTGGGATGCAGCAGCTTTCCTCGGGGTCACCGTGGGAAAATTAACGCTGGAGTAGAATAAACATAACACGCTCCAATAAACTCAGCGTTTGGAAAGATGATGATGACTCCGTCAGGTGACATTGTGGAGGTCCCAGACGTGGCCTTGTGGTTCACACACATCAGCTGCCACTATGAATATGAAAGAACAAGGTCCTCATCATTATATTAACTCCAGGTTCATAAATCAATATAATAATGGAGATTGATATTAGTTTATTTTCAAATCACTGGGTTCCTTTTAAGCTTTGAGGCAGAGTTGTTAATGTATATTCAAACTAATTAAACCCAAGGATCACAATGAAAGCCTTCACAAACAGCCTTTGTAATAAACGTTACGACATAAGCTCATTCAACATCTTCTAGATATTAATAAACCATGGATCGTGGGCCCCTGCAAGACATTTTTTGTATTCTTATCTTGACTTTCTCTTTCTTAATTAGTCCATTGTGTGCCACGTCAGACTCAGCAAACACTCCTAACTTTGGATAACTGTGCACACGGCCAGATTAAACATAATGAAAGTCATCAGTGCTTCAATTAGTGCGTGTCCCTGAGAATTAGCATAATCAACATCCCAATAATACCGCATAAGGCTACCCATCCTGCCCCCTGCGTCTCGAACAAGTTAAGGAAGATCTTTACATGTTCGGTGACTTTAGTCCTGCTCTCGGAGATCGATAAAGGAAAATCTATACTTTTTAACCACATCAGCAGAACTAAGGGCCCAGTTTAAGCCACGGATTTGGAGAAAATAACTAGTGCTGTTAACGCCATGTCATCTGAGGTTCATACTGTCTTTAAAATAAAGAGGTCGATATGAAAATGGCTTTAAAAAAAGCACATCGAGGAGACTGAACGGAGGGAGAAGAAGTCTCCATCAGATGGTGAAGGACAGAAGAAAACGAGCCACAATAGGTGATGCTGCACATTGAAACATAGTCAGGGATAACAATGGAGGATGTTCCCCTGGACAGCATTTTATTTATAAACCTGAATGTAAAGATGCAAGTGAAAAGCCTTTCGTCTGTCTCTGCCAGATGTTAATATTGCTTTTTTTAGTGTCATAAAATAGCATCAATACGCCACTGTTGTACCAGCTGTACCTAAGAGAAAATTCTAAATCTATAATGTAATCAGAATGCAGCAACTTCTTGTAAAGCTTTGATTATAGTGTGTCGCCGCAGTGCGAGCCTCCACGGATGACTCACACGCTGCCAGCACGCACAAAAGCCTTTATGCTCAACGCACTGTTGCATTGTGGTCCAAGAGGAGGGTGTACAAACAAAATGTACCGTGAATAATCAAAAAAGACAATGAGTGTATCGAGCCATAAGACCATCAACCGACCTCCACGAATACAGAGGACGGACGCCAACTCACGCCTCGTTTCTATGGTTATGTGGATGCCTTTGTACAAGCCCTGTGCAAAGAAAAGAGGTGTGTATTTTAAGCATTATAGAGAAAGTAAGGTTGAACATCAAGAACACTACTTGGTTTAACTGGAATATATGTACTCAAATGTACACATTATAACTAGTATAACTATTTGTGACCATGAGCTGGTGCTTTGGTTCAGCTATGAGCTAAATGCTACCGTCCAACATTGTCCTCCATAAACATGTGCCTTTGTGATGAGAAATTAATAAAACTAAATACAGAGGATCAACGTTTACTGTTTTTTGTAGCAGCCCTAAAATGAGGCGCTGAGACGAGGAACGAATACAGGCCTTATAATGTTTCATATCAGAGTCACGTCAGGTAGAGAATCAGATGGAGAGGCAAAACACATTTAACAAACACACATTTTACCAAACATTTAAATTAATACGCTTTCCCATTCTTCCAAACCTCAAGCCAAGCTGCCCTGAAATACCACATTAGCTCTTAAAATTGCGTTTAAACTGCGTGTGGCAGGTTTTATATGACATCCAACAGGATTTGGGAAATAATCACTAAACATATTGATTATTCTATCCATCTATTCAATTTATTAAGCAAATTCATTTCAAAAGTAATGTTGAAGTCTGGACATGTTTACGATCTACAGGAGTCAGTATTGTTTGTCTCAGTAATATTCTGGATTAAGCATCGGTGCTCCATCCAATTAGTTGCAGTCTGCGTACAGAAAGGCATTAAGATGGCAGGCTTACAGTGAAAGAGAGGGGAAATAAAAAGTAAGCAGCCGGCCGGGGACCAGCTGAGACCAAGGGAGGAGGACGGTAATGACAAATAAAACACAGAGCTCCAACCCAACATGCAGACCGGAGTCTCACGCTGTCCTGCTGCCGCAGAGCGTTACTGCGAAATATTCATAAAAAGGAGTTAAAAGAGTTTTGTGGCGGCAGAGGGAGTCATAAGGAATCTGATTGAATGACTCATAAGTCACTTGAGGCAGCGCCTCTCGAGGCCGAAGACGACAAGTTGGGGAATGAAATTTAAAAAATTGTGTGTGGAGATAAAAGGGGACCTCTGTAGCCAGCTCCTCTTTTCTGCTCGAGCTCGAGCCGCCGCTAGCATAACACACCCACATCTTCACAGGAACAGTCTGCGGTCAAATTGCATTGTGGGTAAGGGCTGACAATGTAGACAAGTAAGAAGAATGCATGGAATAAGTTGTGGTCTAATCACAGGAAAAGGAGTACTGCTATCGATTTACTTCGAACTTAAGACGACATTGGCACAAAAGTCTTCATACTTTTTAATGAACTGTATTATGTATGTTGTATCTTCTTGTTTTCTCTCTTTTTTATAGTTGTATGTCTGTTATTTTATATGGAACTTGGCGTCTGAAATAAAGAATAAACATTATGAAAAAGATCATTCTGACCGTGTCTTTTAATAGTGAGTCTTACCGTGTTCTAAAGGCACAGTGCTACATGAATACTCTTTTCAAGCCATCTTCAGATGCAGTTCCTTTCCTGGCCACTAAATGTTGGTGACTAAACATCCTGAATGTACTGAAGCTAATTCACAAACCTTTCTCTAAAGAAAAACAGAACCAATCAATTTGCAAGAGCAAGCTGTACTTATTCAATTTTAAAATGATTCCATTAAGGGTATCTGAGGCTTATAAAAAGGTACTTATTTATTTTTGGCATTGACTGACATCCCCTCAGGCCGCTGCGGCAGTTGCCATTTGTTCATCCCAGCTCAGCTGCGCTCCGCTGCCCCCATTTGGATTTCAGAGCTCCGGTATTATCTGACAGCGATGGCAGACAGTTGGGTCGAGGTTATTATAGGCGTTTGATCAAATCTGAGTCTAGCATTTAATCTGCTTGCTGACCCTGCATTTAAATCCTTTATTACATCTATCTATGTTTCGTTTTCAAGGTGTTTTGAAGTTGAATAAGAAAAGCAATACATGTGTTCACTTCCTTCAATGTCTCACTCAAGAAATGTTCATTTAATACCATCATTGTCAAATCACTTTAGCTCCAGGGCAGTTTTTCTTCACCTTAGTCAAATCACTGTCGAATGTACTCTCCATCTTTATTAAATGGACCCTCTCAGTCTACAGGTGTTTCTGGAGTGTCATCACATACTGTTAAAAAGGTCACTCGCCGCGGCTCGGAGGTTTAACGTGATCAATCCTACTGTCGTTAATGAAACACGCTGCCCCGGTTTGGTGAGGTCTAATCCTCGTTGGATAATCCATAATCCTATTCTGGGATTTAGTCTCTGGGCCGGGGGGGCTTTTTATTCACATAGAGTTGGGGAGGCAGGTGGGCAGGTGGAGGGGCACTGGAGGCTGTGAGGAGGTGGAGAGAGAGGGGGAGCAGCGCGGTGCTGAACAGGCAACCGGGGGATCGGCAGCAGTGGCACTTCAACAACTTGGGCCGCCAGAGAACCGGCAGGCGGGACTTCAAAGACATAAAAGGTTTCCTAGTCTGCATAATTAAGTGAGACTATTCATTTCAGTTACATTCAATTCATTCTAACATTTTCCCCCCCATTTAGTGACAAAAAGAAAAAGGTATCTGCTGCTCAGGTCCATTGTTGACATTGTATGTCTTATATAACGTCTATATAATATATCTCAAGACTCCCAAAATAAGCATTTCATGCTGTGACACCATCATTTGTCTGTGCCTCCTAAAAGAGAAAAATATATCTCTGTAACATTGTAGTTTCATCGCTTGCTGCTGTTGGTCTTGAGAGGCTCTTATTATTACTAGATAAAGTCTTAATACCATTATTAATTTAACCCATAGGCACCTTACAGCCTATTTATGTTTGCACTATTTTCCAAAATGCACTCATTTCCAAAACATTATTCACACTGTATCCAACAAATCTGACATATGTTAATTCATTTGGCCGAAATAAAGAAACCTCTCCTGGTAATTGGTCAACGTGTCGTGCATCTACCACGCTGTGTCAATCATCTGAAATCATAACATCACAATCTTTTTCCCCATTTTTCTTAGACACTTAAGTACATACGATCTTTACGATGTTCCTTATATCCTCCGTGACCGATTAACTCGAGGGCGAGTTAGCCCAGCAGCCATGTCCTCTCTCTCCCACATACCCGTGCAGCAGCAGCAGTTGCTGATGATGCGCAATTTATGTCTTTGCAGCTGAGTAGCTCCGGGCCACGGCTGCCTGGACCGCTCTCCCTCAGCCTCAGTTACCATGGAAATAGGAGTTAACTTGAGAGTCGGAGCTCTCCTTGGATATTTAACTGATGGGGAGGAGATATCAGAAAGCTTGTTGCAGACTACGTTTAGTGCAGAACAGTTTACTACGGACGACAGAAAATAATAAAAATAACAGTTTGGCTTTAAGTGAGCAATTTGAGGAAAAAAAGACCCAAAATATATGTACCGTATTTTTTGCACTATAGGGGGCACTTAAAAGCCTGTATTTTTCTCAAAAAACGAAAGTGCGCCTTATAATCCGAAGCGTCTTATATATGGATTCATTCTGGTTGTGCTTACTGACCTCGAAGCGATTTTGTGTGGTACACGGCGCTAAGTAAAAATGTTTTAGTACGACTTTGGTAAAACTACAAAGCCGCACCGATTGCAGCATTAAGGCTACCGTAGCCAGGAGCGTCGCGGAGTAATACATACTGTGCTTCACCATACTACAGGGCTCTCAACCCTCACGCATTGAGCGTGAGGCTCACGCATTTCGGTCTTAATTCACGCTCTCCCGCCACACATCCAATTTCTCACGCTGAAAAATAATCTTGGCTATTTAATGTGTTAATGTGCCGGCGCAGCGCGCAGACATGAGCCGCAATGCCCCTCAAGGTGGAGAAATCAAACGCCCCCCCTGAGTTCTGCTGTGCGGGGCCACTTATCAACCGATCAAAAACACATTGGCTACACAACAGCCAATCAGAAAAAGCTCCCTAGCCCCCCCCTGACTGATTTATTTGACTGTTTTGTTTCTCTTAATGCGCCTTATAGTCCGGTGCGCTTTATATATGAAAAAAGATTGAAAATAGATCATTCATTGACAGTGCGCCTTATAATCCAGAGTGCCCTATAGTGCAAAAAATACGGTACACGAAGAGAAGAAAATGAGGGCTGTGCGTAAACTAGAAAACACAATGAGGCAGAGATAGTCAGTGAAGTGGCGACGTTCAATAAATGACCCTTAGTCGCCAACTTGTTCAATTATGAAGCAAAATAAGATAAAACCCTTGATATCTTTACGGCCCAATGCATTCTGGTCTGTCGACTAACGAAAGCAACCCTGAACACAATGTCACAAACATTCCCACTCCCCACAGTGTTCATTCTTAGTTCCCCAATCACATGCTTGTATTTTTTTCCCACGATTTTGTAATCCCCAATGATGTTACGTGACCGGGATGAGTCGGTGCCGTCTGCCCGGACCAGGTCACGTGACCCGGCATGGCAGTGGGGCGCAGACAGCAGGCCCAGTGTGAGCCCGGCAAATCAACAACACACACACAGGCCGACCGCAGAGAAAAGGAGTTGTGTGGACGGGCGCCTGAAAACTGCCCGAACCACAAAGACGGGAATGAAAAGGCACAAGAACATCAATACTGACGGGAGCGGTGGCGAGGACGGCCGCCTGTTCGAGGAGCAGTTTCTACCGCCTATTGATGTCAGGAGAGTGGGACTCGTCCTCCTCATCACAGACGCATTCAACACACAATGCCCTCATGCTCGAGGACACACTTTATCTGGAGCTCTAAACCCCGTCGTTGAGGCGGTCCTGCTCCGAGCCTCAAGTGCCAAATCCCACTTAAGTAATTAAATGCTGGGAAATGTCAAATCAATGGTGATCACACGAGAGGAACAAGCAAAGCTGTGAGGAGCCGGTGGAGAAGGAACTCTGATTTAGACGCAAGTGAAGCAGCTTTGATTTAGGGGCCAGGAAAGAAATGGGAATGGTTGCAATCATCTTCAGTCTTATGAGTGAATGAATAAATCATCCAGGAAGAGCCATGTGGTATTATACAAGGTCTGCAGAGTAATCGAGTATATGGAAAATATTTGTGCTTGATAAATCTAATTGACTTTTGAGTCTTAGATCTCAGAGCCCATCTGAGCTCAAAGCACAGCAAACTGTTTGACTGCGTCGTAATATCAAACTGTATGACTGAAGTGCTGCAGTCAGTGATCACATGCATGTATCCACTGGGAGGTTTCATTCAGAGCTGCAACCAAATACTATTTCCATTATAGATAATCAGCATTGTATATTTGCAATTAAATTAAGTATTTATTCAATTTATAATATATCAGAAAACAAGAAAAATGCTAGCTTTGTTCAACCAAGCGTCTAAATACAACACAAAGTTTATATTAAAATGTGAATTATTTTTAAACTTAAAAAAAATTTATGAAGACATTCATTCAGGAAGCTGTAACCAATAAATCTCTTACATTTTCCATCAAGGAATTAATCAAAAGATTTTGGGTAATAATGCCATCGACTAACTGAACAATGAACCAATTTTTTCTGATCTTATAAAAAACGATCTTATAAAAATTGCAATAAGTTTCAGGGTTTGATAGTAAATATTTACAATTTAATCCAATTTATTCTCTACAGCCCCAAATCACATCTCACAGGTGATCCTCAGAGGGCTTTTCTGTCCTCTGTCCCAGGACCTCTCACCAGAATGCGTCCCCGGGACATGATCTTGTTTTGCAACTCCGATGGACCTGCAGTGCGTCTGTGCTCGGTTGTGCTGCCTGTGCATTTCTGCGTTGGTGTTTCCTCACCTTGCAGCATTGTTTTCTTGATGCTGCGCATGAGTCGTCTGGAGCTGCAGTGCATTTGGCTCCCGGAGACCCTTTAATTAACGGCCCCTTCGTTTTGAGAGCTCTGTGCACACAACCTCGGGGGCCGGACGCACCGATCGCCCTTGTTGTGATTTGAGTCGGGACACGTGACGCAAGAGAGACAGGACAGCTTACACCACCGTTGTCGAAGGTCAGAGGTCACATCGGATTAGCTCAGCATGTGAGTAAACAGCTTCTCGTTACCGTGGGCGAATATTGCTGAGCAAAAACAGCTCTTGCTTAAAATCCGTCATAAATCAGTGGCTTTTAAACGACCTCGGGCATCACAGAGGTCGATCACATCTCTGTGTGTCTACAGATTATAAATAGGTCAAGGCTCGGTCACAAAACATATTAAACAACGATAATAAGATATTTAAGGCCTCGTTATCAATAATCACAACACACTCAGGACGTGGCACACTCGGCACTTTATTTTCCTGGACACTTTAACCTGCTGGAAATTCACTTTGGTCACTGCATTGTGTATATATTTAGTTCCCTCTGTATATTCAGTATTTTAGTATTTTTATTTAGTATTTGTTATTGTGTTTTGTTTGTATATTTTATGAATGCTCTAATGTGTACCCGCTGTTGTGATCCTGAAATGTCTCCACTGTGGGACTAATAAAAGAGTATCTAATATAATATGTAATATAATATAGTCTAATAGAGAAGAAGAAAGAAGGAAAAGAAGAACATGGAGACATAGTTCCCATTATCTTCTGCATGCAATGAGCCCTTCAATCACTTGTCACTCTATTTTATATTGGATCAGATTTCCAGTCTCTGGAGGCATTTGAAAGAAGCGGCTCAGAACGAGCTTCACTTGGCTTTTACAGGCGGATTAATCCGGTGGAAAAGTCCATCCTGTTGCATCTGCAAGTGAGAACTGTTTGAAGTTCACTAGTTCTCTTTGGAGTTGCTCTGACATTATCGTTGCAATCGAACACGGAGAGCAATAACACTGATATTGATGCTGAGCCACCGACACTATTGATGAACCGCACCGTTTGATTTGAATATTGTGACCTTTGCTCGGCTCCTCTCTCGTCAATGAGCAGACGCTCCTGAGTTTACGGTGCGGATCTTTGAATGGGGGGATTGTCTCGTTACATTATCTTACATTCCTTTGTTCCTCCCCTCCTCTTTGTCCAAAGGGACTTCTATTGAGTGCTTTTAACCAAAAGTTGTAAATGCATCCCTCCCAATCAAACAGGAGAATCTCTCTGTAAAGACATGAGACATTATGGGGTGTCTAGATGTGTAGTGGAGCCAGAAAAGACAAGAGAGGAGACATTTAATTGATCACTATATATATTTCTTTGTTTATTAAATGTTTCCACACCGAGCCTGACTGCTGCCCTGTGAGGCTGTGTTACATACGCACGCTAACATACGCACAAAAGCAACGCCAACATGTTGATGTACACTCACACAACTGTAGGTGCAATATTAGCCATGCTTACTTAACCTCTTATTTTAACGTGTTAACATGCTAACATTTGCAAATCAAGATTGATGTGGACGTCACTTCATTTGTTTTAGGTACTTTTATTGAACTTTTCACTCCACGGTACTTTTTATATAACTTCAGCTACTTTGTCGAATCAAATGAATGTAACAAAATGTAATTAGCACAGAGATTATGATGTAATTTTATAGATTTAGATATACCTTTATGTATGCTTGGAGGAATTCAAAGTACAGTAACAACAATAATAAGTTTCACCTTTACTTGTTTCAACTGGCACACATTACTGCAATACTAGTTATAATCCAATAACGAAATTTACATTATTTTGAAATATGAAACCCATCCTGGATGATGAGTACTTCAGTATATTGATGTTGAATGAATGCCTAAGTTGCACTTGTTAAATACTATTTCTACACTGTGGTTTTGTTACTACAAGATTAAGTCCTTCCATTATAGACTGTACGTAGGTGTGAGAGTCTTTTCTCTGAAGTCCAACCACCTTCAATCATTGAGAAAAGAGGTCAGAGGTCACTGACACAAAGGTCCTTTGGACCGTGCAAATTTCAATATCTCATCATTTATTATCAACCTCCATGAGAAGAGCTGGTTCAATCTGGCATGTAGCATTTTAAATCAGAAGCAAAGGTTGACCAACCAACATTATTGTAACGGATAATACGCTGAGAGAAAGAGAGAAAGAGAGAGAGAGAGAGAGAGAGAGAGAGAGAGAGAGAGAGAGAGAGAGAGCAAGCAGACATCTTCCCAAAGGTCAGTGTGTTATTGTGACAACCAGTTCCATCCGATGTGATGTATTGTCGTTACCTTTCCTCTCTGCTCTTGTGTGTCTTTTTAATGCCACTCTGTTGCTGCCATATGGCCGGGGGCAGCTGAGCCTAACCACGGCAGGCCTCCAAGGAGAAGGCCTAACCGCTCTAATAAGACAGCAGAAGAAGACAAAAGCTCCTCCAAGACCTCATTTGCACACAAATAACTAGAAAGAGAGAGAGAAAGGGAGGGGGGGGATAAAACAAGTTGCAAGTTCTCTTACCGAGATGCAATACTCGCTGCTGGAGATATTTTTGTATTCTAAAGTCTAGAGTTATTCCTCCTCTGCATTTATATGGTGATGACATGGAAGAAAACAAGCTGGTGAGCCAACAGTAAGCCACAGGGCTAAAAATAGAACATCTGAAGTGTGGCTTCTCAAACATCTAGTGAGAAGTCATGATTTGAAGTGTGGACTAACTGGTAATTAGCGAGCTGGGTGTTGGTTGGTGAAGGCATCGAGTCCAGGGGTGGAAAACTCACAGCGCTCTAAAACACAGACCAAGTTCAGGGAGGGCTGAGATACATTATCACATGTTCACACCAGACATCTAGTGAAAACAATCTCACCCATAAAGGAGTTAAGTGAAGACTAAAGTCACAGTTATGTGGATCACTCACTGTTTCAGGGGACTTGAAGTAAAATAAACAACGATATAATAGAAACAAAGAGAATGCTTATAAGAGTACGCTAAGATCTGCAGCAAAAGTGAAATCAAGTAAAGTAAAACAAGATGGGTATAAACACAAAGGTATGATTCAGCCCCTCTGGAGGAGGTGTCTGTGTTTTATCTTCTTTCTGTGGAGACTTCATCTGCTTCATATCTTGGATTGGTTGCGAATGTTTCATGTTTATTATAAAATGTTCCTGCCAACTCAAACGCTTGATGTAGGGCGTTGCACCAAAACATCAAATACCAAATTGACGTTGACAGTTTGCTGCAGTTTTGCTTAAAAAAAAAGAAAAGGAGGACGTTTTTACAAGAAATACAAGAATACTAAATAATTAAGATAGAAAAAATGTAATGGCTAATGGATCGCCTTGAAAGGGAATATTAAATAACCAGCAGTGTGAAGCTGTTAAGAACTCAGGTGATCAATCCGGAGCAGCTGAGGGTTCAGTGCCTTGCTCAAGGACACCTTCACAAGCAGGGAGGATGTATTCATCCATGTTACTTTCACCCACAAATGTTTTCATTAACCTCCTAATGAGCAGCTTTGCAAGTCAATCTGGATATAAATGAATTTGCTTATCAATTCATGCCAATTGCCATAACTATGAATTAGAAATAGTTATTTCATGTGTTGTGCATGTCACATTGGTAAAGTTGAACCTTTTACCTTGACTCCTTCAGGGACATTCGAGTTGTTTGACGAATTCATCGCATAGCACAGCCGTGGTAAGAGGAAGTGTGTGTGTGTGTGTGTGTGTGTGTGTGTGTGTGTGTGTGTGTGTGTGTGTGTGTGTGTGTTTGTGTGGGATGACTGTCCTTTCTGACTCTCATGGCTGCTTCTCTGCAGGATAGCTACTCTCTGGAGAGAGAAGAACATCCATCAGGCTAAATGGTCAGAGAGCTGCACAGAAAGACACGGAGGTGCTCCACAATAATTCACAGCCATCAACCCCTCGTCCCAGTGAGGGGGCAGAGGGTTCAGAAAGATGGCAGCCGGAGGGCAGAGGAGAGGATCCAGAATCAGGAGGCATCTTCATTCCATCCAATCCACTCCTACCCACTGGTTCCTCCTTATTCCTTTTTCTCGGGTCAAAAGCCTCTTCAGTGAGTCCCTCGCTAGCGGCAGACAAAGACACTGAGAAGTTCATGGGATATTCACACACACACACACACACACACACACACACACACGTGTTTTCTTTCTCCCTCTCGACTACAACACGTCTTCAGCCCGAGTGCACACGTTGTGACCTGTGCTCCTCTGCAATATCTGCATCTCTGACGCCACAGCTTCCAGTGGAGACGTTGTGAGCCAGAGAGGAAGCACAACACACAAACGAATAGACACACTTAAAAACAAGCATACAAAAGGTGTATTTGCAAATCCTAGTTTGAAGGAAAACAAAGACTAGTGGCTGTTCAGGAGACAAAAAAAAACACTCCATCTACAAAACATGCACGCCGATTAACACGCACATATTTCTCAGCGTATGCTCGCACACAAGCCCTCCGGTCAACACACTGACAACAACCACACATGAGAGAGAGGTAGAGGAAAGAATCACAAGAATCTCACTCGATCCTACCAATCTGGGATTAAGCTGGGATCCAGCCAGTCCAACCTCCCACCTCATGTCTGAGGTCAAAGTCAATCTCAGCCTCTCTTTGTTGTTGTTGTTGTTGTTTTTACTTCTCCCCATCTTTCTTTCTCTTTCATAAAAAAGCGGTGATAGTTGACTCCTTTTATCTGTGACCTTCCCCCGCTCATGTTGGCTTCGCTAGTCGCCGTTCTCAAACATCAGGGGTCTAAACAACACGTGTGATTCATGGGAATCCACATGAATGTGAACGTCCTGTATTTCTAAGATGCTACAACTCGTTTTCCATCACGATCCACGTTGATTTCCCGCGTCTGCTTTGACGTAACCGTCTTTGAAACGACTGCAGGAGAGCGCCAATGACACGGTCACGCGCTATGCGTCTCGGAGGAAGCCCAGACGGCGGCTGTGAGCGGCGTGCACGGAGCGGCGTGCATCCGCGATGCTCGATCGAGCGTTCGGGGACCAGAGGGAACGAGAGCGGAGATTATCAGGGCTCCAGCTGCCAGTGGAGCTGTGCGGGCAACACGACAACCTGTCCCTCGCTTCTTATCTCTCCGCCTCTTTCATGGCCGCCCTCATTAAGCAGCACTGCCTGCACACATGTCTCTGTCCGGGCGCTGTCAGCCGTACAGAGAAGTGACGAGGCCTCTGCACGGCAGTTCTCATCGATGCTCAAACTGAAGCGAGGAGAGCTGCTCGCCGTGTGTCCGACGCTGCTCACCGGCTGGTGTGTGGAAGAAAATCACATCAAAGGCGAACACAGTCGTGCTGAAAGCTAAGAATTTATTTATTTTTACGTCGCCGTCTGCCCGGATGTGGGTCCGATAACGGAGGGCATCTTTAAGGTTGTGCGTGTTATAACGGACTGAAATTATGTTGCGTACGTATTGAAATATAATGTATGACATCATCTAAAATACTAAAAACTAAAAACTAGACAGAGTCTGAAGTCATGCTGATGATAATGCTAGAGACGGTTTAATGTTTAGCATGTTAATCATCTTCAATGAGCGTGTTCGCATACTAAGATTTTAGACATCGTGAGTTTGAGGTAACACGAATTTAAGTTTTGGACCAGATGAAATAATAGTGCAAGAAGAAAACTCTTGACAAAATCCCTACAAGCGTTCCGCTTTTGTGGCTGTAAAAACACTGTATACAACTATAACTACAAACAAGTTCACTGCACAATGTTTGATTAATGCACATCCACAGCTACAGTCTAGTCTATCTATTTATTATGTATTCAGCCGACTGGCTCAGTATGCAGAACCCTGCCCTCGCATTCAAATGTAATCTCTAATAACGGTCCGTCGAACAAACACCAGTCGAGGTACTCGCTTAAATCATGATAATTATTTCCATTTTTAGAAGTCGGAATAAATCTGGACACCAAAGAGCAGAATGGCGTTCTTATTGGAGCGGGTAGCCGATTGCTTCCTGTGTTTTGACTGACAGGAAAGATATCACACAAAAGCTTTAATTTGCACAATTCCTAAATAATCGTAACGCCTCGACCACATCGAAATCCGACCTTGAATACATAATATATATTTCAGATCATTCTTGGGAGTATTGCTATACATATTTCCTTAAAACTCACATTAAAAGGAGTAGATGACGCACGTTCCCAGCCACCTATCGTGACTTTTAATCACATGATCACCAACATCCACCACTTCCTGCTTCACGTCTGATTGGCTCAGCAGACTTTCTGGGAACGAATCTCAGCACGGCAGCGTATGAAAAAAAATCCCTTTTAATGCTAATCACGTCGTTACCAACATTTCTCAAAGAAAAGCAAAACTGTTTCCGACGTGTCTCCCTCAACACGGCGTCTCTCGGCGTCTAACGAGGCGGCGGCAGCACGAATAGCAAAACAGAAACATGGAACGAGATTCTCCTGTTTGAACCTTCTGTTGGTTTTATCAGATCTTTATTTAGGTTACGCATGAGGAAACTCCAGCCGAAGCCTCTGCGTGTTCATGTGCGTGTGGATATGCCAGGGTTCTTACACATGTGGGCCGATGGATTTCCATGACTTTTCCATGACTTTTAACCAAATTTCCATGACCAAACTGAAATCTCTGTATAAATATGAATTTCTTTGAATATGTTGCGTATTGAGAGCGTACGCCGGCTTATATTTTGAGCGTCTTTCTTTAAAAAAACATATTAATTATTTCAAATTCAGTGTAAATGAACATGTGATTATAACACATTTCCATGACTTTTCCAAAACTTTTATGATTTAATTTTTTTCCATGACTCTTCCAGGCCTGGAAATGACCATTTTACAGTTCTATGACTTTTCCAAGTTTTCCATGACCGTACGAACCCTGATATGAGTGTACACGCAGTGCAGAGCTGCGTCTGCCCCGTGAGAATTATTGTACATTAGTCTTGTGGCTAATCCCATATCTTGCACAGCTTGCACAAGCAAATAATGTACAGTAGTAAAGCCATGGGCTGTATTGGTTATGATAACTTACTTATTGTAAGTCGCTTTGGATAAAAGCGTCTGCTAAATGACTTGTAATGTCATTTAAAAAAAAGAGTTCAATCTAATTTAAAGCTAAAGCGAAGTTAAATTAGATGTAGTATCGGAATGATAACGAGGCTGTTATCGTTCCTGTATCCCCGGCCCAGCGCTGCCACAGCATCACAGGACCGTTTCTACTGGAGGGAAACAACGTGCATCTCCAAATAGGGGGACACCAACCGTATACATTTTAATTAAAGAGACTGTCGGAGTTTCCTCTCAGTGTGACAACTACATTATTTCCCAACGAGAAAGCGGTCTCCTAGCAGAACTAATTCAGCTCCGACGGAGCGGCTTCCACTGGCGGTGTAAGTAGGCGAGCCCATCTAATCGTTTTCCTGACCTTGGCATACTGATATCCAGCTGAAGGAGTGAGGCTGAAATAAGAGTAATTATTCAAATATGGCGTCACTGAGCTTTGTGTCGGGGTTGACTCCGAGCCCATGAACAAAACCCCGGCGCATACTTTTGGTGTGTTGCCTTGTTACAAAGAGAATAAATCTACAGCGGTTAAGATCTGGTGTCCATCGATGACACGTTAAGAGCATCTGTGTGATTTATCATTTTCACTACACCGAGTCCATGTCCCCATGAATCTACACTTCTAGTTTCTCATTTGTACACATCGTAAATCGTCTTCGCCGTGGCCTACCTTCCTCTGGATCGTTCCTGGCCGACGCCTCCAGGAGAGCCACGCTGGCGGCGAACGACACGTGCCTCTTGGCCTCCGCCTGATGGAGGTTGTTGGCGTTGCGTCCCTTCTTGTCAGCCTTCCGCTTCCTGTTCTGCATCTCCTTCTCGTAAACAGCCCATCTCTTCAGCTGCTGGGTCCGCCGCTTCTGGGCCGCCCGCAGCCTCTCCAGACTGGGCACTTTGTCCAGCTGCTGCAGCTCCTGGATCAGCTCCAGGTGGTTGGCCATGGCGCCGGGGGCGGAGGGACGTGAGGGCGGAGGGGTGACGTTTGGGACGGAGAGCAGGATTCTAGCGAGGGCTGCACCTTCGGCCGTGGCCTCCTCCCATCATCATCATTATTACTATCATCATCATCATCATCATCATCATCCTGCAGCAGCAATAAACGTCCTGAGTAGAGAGACACAGGGAGAGAGAGAGAGAGAGAGAGAGAGATTGTTCGTAAAGATATCGGCCACAAACTTTAACTACCTGGTTATAGTGTAATAAATACATAAGCAAATGAAACGTGGAAGTAGTTTGATGCAGCGTTACACTTGTAGTAAATCCTTTGATGGATACACCGACATTCAGAAGTGAGTATTGGTCTGCGCCGCAGCAAAGTGCACGGAGATGCATTTTAGTGTCCTAGTTAAAGAGAGGTAAGCACCATGCAACCGAGCGTTGAGAAACGGTTTACTTGAGTCACAGGTTTCCATTCTGTAAATAAAGTGTAAATAAAATCAGACGCATGTTCTACCGAACGCTCCCCTGGTTCACATCAAGGTGAAACAGGAACGAGGACGATGTCATTCTCATAATCGCTCCTATTCCTTACAATCGTTTGCATGACACGCACTCCATCCAGATGATGCCTTTTGGGGTTCAGGGAAGGGGAGAGATGTAGCTTTATGAGAAAGGAGGACAATGTGTCCGTTGGTATCTAAATGGCTGATATGAAATACGGCTGAAACGACAAGCATGGGTTGCAGTCTCAATTTCCCATTAACTCTGTGAGCCGTTGTGGACCTCTTTACCGTCCTCCATCAGGGTTAACCGCTTCCTGAAAGCTACCAGTAGACGCCGGTAAGACGAGAAACAAAATAAGAAAGGAAATAAAAACTACGAGGGCAGTGAGACAGTGAAACAACAAAAAACAGCTTTAGATTTGTGTTGTCTACATTTAGAGACAGAGAAAGCAGCTCACTGTCTGTGTGGATATCTTTACAAATGATAAATAACCTTTAACAACATAACGGGTAACAGAAACATACACATTTAAAATAAACCTCAATATAGGTGAATCTAATAAATACAGATTGAACTCTTGATGTACGGCAGTTATAAAGTTAAACCCTCTTCTGATGAAACAAAGACACACACAGCAAAACAAGTGACACCTTCTATGATTTACGTTTAAAAACAAGATGAACATGCAATATTTATCAAATGTGTTCCTACTTACTATTTCCCCAATGCTGATAGATATTTCCTCATGTCTCACTTGTGAAATCAGCAGCATCAAAAACCTCCTGCCACTGACTTTACTTTGCGCTCTACTTAACTGCTAAAAACATGGACAGGAAACACGCGGTATAATCACTTCCTACAGCAGCATCATTTTCAGTCCTGTGTGTGTGTGTGTGTGTGTGTGTGTGTGTGTGTGTGTGTGTGTTGGCCATTGTGAGACCTTTACATGCATTTAAACTGCACAAAGTTTCCTGCTAAACATAATTTGACAAATGAAGAATAGAGATCAGACTCAGTCTAGTGTGAAAGGTTGTCGTGTCTTTAACAGAATAAACTTAAACTGACGACAGATAGTTATTCGTTCATTCTGAGTCACGATCACAACGGGGTTAGCGGCAGGTTCTCAAACAGGAAGCAGGAATTTCAAACTAAAATCTGTCACCTCATCGATGGAGTTATTTGGAATCTAGGTATTTGTTAGCAAATCAAATGTATTTTAATTTAAAAATGGGTTTATTAGATTATATTAGATTGGATATATACTTAATTAATCCCCAGGGGGGAATTGTTTGTAGCAGCAGCCAGCAAGCGTGTTTACAATATATACAATACAATAAAATAGGCCAGAAGATCTTAAAAATGTAAGAATTTAAATAATAAAGGAAATAAAAATGAAAAGTGTATACAGTGCATCAAAGTGTATATAAAGTTAAAGCCAGGGTTCTTACACATGTGGGCCGATGGATTTCCATGACGTTTCCATGACTTTAAACCAAATGTTCATGACCAAACTGAAATCTCGGTAAAACATGAACAATTTAGAACATTTTGTGTATTGAGAGCGTACGGCGGCTGATATTTTGAGCGTCTTTCTTTATAAAACATATTAATTATTTCAAACTGTGTAAATGAACATGTGATTATAACAAATGTCCATGACTTTTCCAAAACTTTTATGATTTAAGTTTTTTCCATGACTTTTCCAGGCCTGGAAAAGACCATTTAAAAATTCCATGACTTTTCCAGGTCTACCATGACCGTACGAACCCTGTAAAGCGGTGCAAGGTTTATTGATGTTGTTCAATTTGAGAAGTATCTGGCCAGAGATGACTCATTATAAAGTCTTATTGCAGTGGGCAGGAATGTGCTCTTGCATCAGGAATGTGCTCTTGTATCAGGAATGTTCTCCTTTATCAGGAATGTTCTCCTGTATCTCCTAAATATATTCTGAAAGCACGGCTACAGTGATGTCATCCACTGAGGTCATACATATTGAGATATTGTTCTGCCATCTACTCCTGATCTATTCAAAACAAAAGAACAGGCTGGGGGTAATGTGTGTGTGCCGGTGATAAAACCGGAGACGCTCCATGCTGGGTAAGCGGCAGACTTCCTGGAAGAAGAGGAAATAAAGCCACACAGCTCATGCCGTTCCTTTTTAATCTGCAGAGTTCTCAACAGACTGCATTCCTAATTGCTTTGCTCACATTATACTTTCATTTAACTTCTATTCTGCCGTAAAGTTTTCACTGCCTTATTGTATTTGTGAAATGAAGGTTTACTGCAGACAAAACGTCCGCCGCCCCTCTCCGCTTTATGGGAGATCGCTGAAGGAGCCGATGAAATAATAAATACTCCACACAATCACACACACACACACACACACACATTCACAGAGCGCCGACACGTTACAAAATCACAACATAAACATGGTCTTGGGGGGGGGGGGGAGCTAGTTTGTCATCGTCGTGAAAGCCTTAAACAAAGCGCGCCACATCTGTGTGTGTGTCCACGTTGCAAAGCTGGTGTGTGTGATGCACTCGGCCTTATTGTGTGCATTAGGATAGATCCGAGTGTGTCTTCGGCTAAACACGGATAAAAGTTGCACAAAAGAAGGAAATTCAGTAAAACCTTTTGAATGCAGACTCGCTCTCTCGCTCTCTCTCTCTGCGAGACGCGAGTGCAGCGGGCCGAGTGGATTCACTTCAGACGGGATGTGTGACACACAAGAACACCCAGGGTTCTCTTTGATGGCCAGCGGCATTAGTGCCTGGAGTATGAAACCCAGGAGCCACTGGTGATGCAATCAGGGGAATCAGAGCAGCGGTAGTGATGATACACACACACAGACACAGACACAGACAAGGACACAGACACACACACACACACACATCAGAGACACAAAAGGCAGCAAGTGATGAAAACAGACCGAGACAAACTAATAACTTCTGCTTTAATTTGCGACGGCGATCATGTGCGGCTGCATGTAAAGAACTTTAAATGTCCGAGTTTACAAGTAAGCCTGTCCTGCCGCTGATATGAATCTCTCACGGCACTGGAGTCATGTCCAAGGCTTCATACAGGACACATGGAGCGTGAGGAAAAGCATCATTGGGACTCATCAGATGATTTAGAATCCTCCTTAGAGCCCAGACTTACTTAAATATCCCTCTAGCAGCGTCCTCTGCCTGTGGTTATCCCGGTGAAAGAGTCTCTGAATGAATAACGGGCTTGATGAGCTCGTCCGTGTGACCTTTGCCCCGCATGGTCCTGAGTGTTAACAGTAATAAAAGGGACATGCAGCCCAGGTGGACTTTGTGGATCTTTATTGGTCTTGTTTTATAGGCTGTGCTTGGCTGGGTCACGTTGGAGGATGCTAAATGTGTTGTTCATCGGTATGCAAATGCAGCGATTTTACGATTAGTCGTTTACTCCATCATAGATTTTAACGGTAATTAATTAATTGGTTCTATCAAACTAAATGTTAAAAAATTTATGAATTGAGGTTCTGAAAATGGAGAATTAACGGCTTTATTTTTGTCTTGCAATATATATATTTTTGGAGTGTGGGTCTGTGAAATCAAGACGTTTGACAAAGTCACCTTGTGCTCTCGGATATTGTGTCTACATTTTCTTTTTTACAGTGTTTTTACAATGTTTTATTGATAAACTAACTAATATATAATAAAAGTATAGTTAGTTGCAGCTATTGATGTCAGTGGGTCTTTATTGATTTCAATGAAATACACTAGATTTCAATCCATGCACATTTTTATTTTGATATATATATTATTAATTTTTTCGTGGGATTAACATCGACTTCATCGTGTTTCCCAACTTCCATTCTAGTCCATTCTATAAAGTCCTTCTCATTCCAACTCTGACCAACTCGGTGATGTTTACCTTCTCATATAAAACACCCGTCTCTGGGAGGAGAAAATGATGCCAAACAAAAAATGAATCTTTCCACGAATACCACAGATTTTTTTTCCGACCTGCTCTCAAGGCCCCGGATGCCCCCAAAACCACACGAGTGAAAACGGCGATGAAGTGCCTGAACGAGCGCGCGGCGGTTTCCCCGCTTCACCTTTTCTCATGCATTATTCCGCGGGGCACATTTACAGAGAACTTTCCATTTGACACGCCGCCTGCCGGCTCTCTCACGGGTCATGAGGCTTAGGAGCCCCTCGTGCGGTCTCGTTTCTACAGCATTACCAGCAGGGGAATGAGAAAATGAAGACAGCAGAAGCTTTTGGGGCTTTTTTCTAAACAGCAGAGGATCGACGAGAACTAAGCGTTCGCGGCCCCGACGGGAGATCGCCTTGCACGTTAAGAACTGCGGCGGTGCGTGAAGAACCGACAATGTGAAGACGAGCAAGAGGAGGAGACGAACTGTTTGGAGATATGTCAGACTCGCCGAGCCCTCTGGTGACATCACGACCGGTCCCCGGGGCCAAGGCAGCAAATCACAGATTGACCTCAATCGGCTCCCGGGCTGCAGATGAGAATGTTCCTCTGCACTGTGTGGGGACGGCCCCGCCGAGCATCGATTATCATCAGGAAGACAATGAGAGACAATACAACGCCGGCAGAGGGACAACTACTAACAAGTCTTGCAGTTGTGTCTGTTTTCATTGGGGTTGTTGTTGTTTTCATAAATGACCAGCCACAAAGGCTCCCACTCTGTTGTGGTTTCAAGATCACAGAAATGGTACCACTCGCAGTCCAGAAATAGTGACTTTCAGATTCAAACTATAATTGACTTTCTTGTAGAAACGGTATCTGCAGCTGATCCGTCCGAGCAGAACACTGATAAAAAGAGAGTATGCCATGAAAGCAATAAAAAGACATTTCTTGGAGGAAAAACATAGAACACAATTTGCTATAAGACAGCCCCCATTGTAACATCTTAGACAATGATCACAAGCGAGGATCTGTGCGTTCTGCTTCTCGCCGGGCGGCCTGTGAGACGAGCTGGAGGAATGGAAGTAGCGTGAGCATTCGGCCTGTCATGGCCGCCTGACGGCTCAGGACAAAGCCTCCGTCACCGAGCATTCAGGTCCATTATCTCCTCTTCATCGCTGACAACGAGAACGCGGCTGTGCGCGTGTTCATGAGTTTCCACGCTTATGAGAGCCAAATGTCCTCTAAGTTATGGACGTTTTAAGAGGCCTCACTTGATTAAAGAAGCTTTTTTCTTTTTTTAATTAGGAGGTGCATTTAAGTTAAAGGAGAAAAATGAAATGAATCAGCAAAAGAAGGCACAAAAGGAACAGCATCGCAAAAGTCTGTGTGTGTGTGTGTGTGTGTGTGTGTGTGTGTGTGTGTGTGTGTGTGTGTGTGTGTGTGTGTGTGTGTGTGTGTGTGTGCAGTGCTGACATCAGCTTTAATTCACTAATATCTTTACAAACCAGCTGGATTGAGGTCATCCTGGCCTCTCCATCATCATCATGAAGGTGATTTGGGAATAGACGTACAGTCAAGCTCATGGCAGCCGCTCATAAAACCACGGGCAGGACTTTGTCTCAACCTGTGCTGCGAGAATATCACACACCGTCTTTATAAGCGAATACAGCTCAGATGTAGAGACTAAAAGCAGTAACATGTCAACTAACAAGCGGGCAGATGTATCTCTAGAGTTGTGCTTCAGACATGGAATATATTACTGTTGCATATTTATGTCGTTTTCATGTTAGTGTTATTTACAGGGTTATTACACATTTTGACCGATGGATTTCCATGACTTTTCCATGACTTTAAACCAAATTTCCATAACCAAATTGAAATCACATGATCAATTTAGAACATTTTACGTATTGAGAGCCTACGGCGGCTTATATTTTGAGCAATTGTCTTTAAAAAACATATTAATTGTTTCAAACTCGGCGTAAATTAACATGTGATTATAACAAATTTCAATGACTTTTCCAAAACTTTTATGATTTAAGTTTTTTCCATGACTTTTCCAGACCTGAATTTATCATTTTAAAATTCCATGACTTTTCCAGGTTTTCCATGACCGTACGAACCCTGTATTTAAGTCTTCATCCGTGTAATCGTGTAAAAATAATCTGAAGCAGGGAATCAGATCACAGTTTGATTATTTGACCGACTTCTTTACGAAAACAACTCGGTCGGCACTCTTCCGTATTTCTGACGAAGCAGCTGCTCAAGGTCAACAAACGTGTCGTTATCACCAGGAACCACAGGTGTCGCCAAATCTAACCGGGACTGAACTCTTGGAGGCAAATGACTCAGCAGCCCAGTCGAAACCATTAGACGGAAACGTCAAAACGGTGAGGAAAATGCCAACTCAACCGACAAGCCGTTAACTGAATTTACGAGGCTGCACATCCTCCAGGAGGAAGAAAAGCCCTCAAAATGCACCGTCAGCGAGTTTGGTTCCTGAACAGTTTTACCGGTCGACAGAAAGGGAAGTCCCCACACATGACGGCATTTAAGGTAAGTAGTCGAAACTTTTGCATTTCTTCAAATCCACATTTGAATCCATTTGGATTTTTAAGCTAAAGCCGGTCACTTGTTTTTAATGGTTTTAGTCGCAGTGCCAAGATCATTCCTGCCTGGAAGCAGACTCTCTGAGAGAGAATACAAACTAATCGACTCTAGATGAGGCCCGCTGGACCACCACACAAAGGCTTTGAACCCTCCCCCCTTGTCACCTCCACCTCTTCTCGACACTTTAAAGAAGACGGGTTTAACATTAGTCTTTTTGTAAGAAAGTAGAATATGAAAGGAAGACTTTAAATTTGAATCCTGCTTAAATGAAAACAAGTCAGAAGAACTTCAAGTGAAACGTTTTGTTCCAACCCT
Source organism: Liparis tanakae (assembly GCA_036178185.1). Lineage (NCBI taxonomy): Eukaryota > Metazoa > Chordata > Actinopteri > Perciformes > Liparidae > Liparis > Liparis tanakae. The sequence continues at coordinate 7,258,544 of CM070109.1, read as the reverse complement.
GGCAGCTCTCCATTCAGTCGCTGGCAGGATTTTAATAATACTACAAATTAAAACCTTTTTTTTTTTAAAGACATTCTATTCCCTCACTTTAACTCCATTATGAATGTCGAATGTCTTTAAAAACGCCCGAGAGCTCATTACGGATATACTTGTCACGAAGACAACGGTATTCTTCTTCATGTGAGATCCGACAACCAATTACTTCACCTGTTCTACTTCCCACCGTAACCGACGAGGACGAAGAGGTGCAACGTTTCACAGCTGCCCTCTCAGCTGTGACGGACAATTATAGGAGCAAGTTGCAAAGATAAGAGGACTCCACCCGTCAGTCGGCAAGAAGAGGAGGAGGAAGAGGGAGAAAGAGAACGGCCGAGCACTGGCACACACAAAATGGTGAATGTGTTTGTGAAAGTACCGCCGGCTCCACAAGGACACAGACTCCTCCTCCCGGCTCATCTTCTGCCGCTGTGGGGATACGAGCAGCGGCTCTTATCGGGCCGTGCCGGGCACGAGCCGGCGCGGAGACAAAGACGGCCAATCAGGCGGCGGGAGAAAAACACATCTGGGACTGGAGGACGTCTGCGGTGAAACTGAAGAGTCATTATTCAAACAAAAAGGGCCCCTGAAATAACCTCGATGTGTTTCTAACTTTTCTTTTGTTTTATATGCTAATGTTCTGGGCTTAATGGTCGGATAAAAGAACCAATTTGGAGACGTCACCTTGAGCTCTGTGCTGGGATTCATCATCGATCATGACAATATCCTCAAAATGAGTTAAAAACAGATCAGGGTCCCTCACAACTAATCATGTTTCATCGATCAATTCATCAATTATTCAGGACGATAAACTCAAATGTCTTGCTTTGTCGTACCAACGGAAAACTCCCAAAAAATTCAGTTCACAACCGACTGAAAAGAGAAAAGCTGAAAATATCGTTGCCCAAACACGTCGAACGCTTTATCAAATTACTTGCCAAATTGATGCATTTTCTATGCCTTGACTAACTGATTCATTACCTAATGGTTTCGGTTGACACACAAACACACACACACACACTCGTTGCACTTTGTTTCACCGATAATGTCACAAACAGTGCATGACATTTAGCAGTGAGGAGGCGAGTGCTGTGTCAGGACGCTCGCTGCGGAGACACACTGGCGGCAGTGTCACACACAATGGGCCAGTGTGTGTGTTTGTGTGCGAGTATCTGCATTTTATCTGCATGTGTGTGTATTCATGCAAGCTGTACAAACCCCTCTATGTCATGAGAAAGTGTGTGTACACGGTGTCCGCATGCCTGCCTGCTTGTGAGACTGGACGTAAAGCTGCCTCCGCCACCCTCGGCCCCGTCTCGTCGCCATGCCGACGCCCAGAGTCCCAAACGACTCACTATTAATTTGAGTTTTGTTTTTTTTACCCGTAATGGGAAATTCATTATAGGCCCCGGAGTGAAACACAAGATTGAGTGTTGCGAGGCTGTGTAAAGCTTCTCCACGATGACTTCTGGAAGAGTACAGCGGGATTATTTGGTTAAGACGTTTGCAGGGAAAGCACTCGCTCCAATTTCATGTTTTAAATTAGCAATGACGTCTTTTCATTCATGAATTAGCTGACTGGTGAGAGGCGTTTGCAGCGACAGCCTGTTCAGAGTTCAGAATGGAGCCTTACCAAAGCGTGCAGGTCATCAGAGGCTGAAACCAATCCATAACATCAGACTGTGCAGTCATTTTCAGCGTACCGTTTCTATCACTGGTGACAGCGACGGCCTCGGCTGACGTATGAGACTGGAAGAGAAATCAATGCGGAGCTCCCGCTTTGCATACCAGAAAAGGCTCGACGGTGTGGAGCGGTCATTCACATGCAATAGCTTCTTAAAGCAAGGAGTGCACACACGGTACATTATCTTAATGTGCCGTATGTGCGTTTTCCAAGCCAGGGACATTTTACATGCCAATCATATGATTGTTTATTGGGTTGATTCATCTATAAGGACAAATACTGCCTTTTGTCTAAACAATATTTCTGGTTTATCCCATTATTTCATCGATTATTAAGATCTAGAAACATGACGGGGTGAGAAACATTTTCAGATGATTAGACTGTTAACAACACTGTAAACAATACAGCAGTTTAGTCAGATTATCTCAAACTATATTTGGATAAACCCAAATATGATGTGCTGTAATTGAGAATTCATTCAAATCTGATTGCGTTCGAGCCCAGTAGTTGAAATAATTAGCAATATATAATTAAGATTCTCCCATTCCAGTGAACTTGAAACTACTTAGAAAAGGTTGTCTATAGGCTCAACAAATTCAAGAACCACTTATTGTATTTAACAATTTGAACATTATATTATACAGGGTTCTTACACATTTTGGACAGTGAATTTCCAGGATCTTTCCATGACTTTTCCATGACTTTAAACCAAATTTCCATGACCAAATTGAAATCTCGGTAAAACATGAACAATTTAGAACATTGTGCGTATTGAGAGCGTATATTTTGAGCGTTTTTCTTTAAAAAAAACATATTAATTATTTCAAACTCAGCGTAAATGAACACGTGATTTTGACAAATTTCCATGACTTTTCCAAAACTTTCATGATTTTTTTTTTTCCATGACTTTTCCAGGCCTGGAAATTACCATTTTAAAATTCCATGACTTTTCCAGGTTTTCCATGACCATACGAACCCTGATTATATATTATACTATATTGTATTCATCAGCGACAGTCGCAGCAGCTCTTAGACGTAGTTCACTGCGGAGCCAACACTTCTGAAGTTCTACCCAAATGTCCTCGTTATTGGGCAATTAATTTGGGCTCTGAGTCCGTGTTGAGGAAACACTTCACAAAAGGCTAATGCCACAGCACAGAGCACACGGCCATTAAAACAGGAAGCAGTTGGTTTTGATTGGCGCCCTGAGATGTGACTTCTGACCTCCCTGACGACCGCAGCCATTAGCCGAAACACGACCCCCGGCCGTGTCAGCCCAAAGTCGCTGAAGTCAAACTGACAGAACCCAGGTCTGTGTTTGGAGAGCCAGACACACACACACTCACACTCACACACACGTACACACACCGTAAACGACTCACTGTACACCTAACCCACGTAGAGCTTGAATTAGCGATGCAGTTCCCCTCAGTCAGTTAAACCGTGATATTTATTGTCTTTTCAATGCTGTATATCTTTTGTTTCACCTGTAGTTTGAATTATAGTGCTTCAATTGTTTTCCTCTATTACATAATACATTGAGGCTACAATTATGTATTATATATGTTAATCTTTTAATCAAGCTTTGTGTTGCTTTACTTTAACTAATCACAGACTTGGTAGAACGACTCTTTTATGCTCCATCCCACTCAATCAGCACTTAGTTTCACTTAGTGCCACTAGATGTGTAAGTAATATTTAAAAGGAGCTGTATTCAACAATCTGTCAAAGTCTACCTAAGCATGGAGTGCAGGAACTCTTCCTGTGTGTGGTTATCAGAGCTTCTCATTGCTTTGTTGACATTCTCCGGCTCGCTCACGGCCACCGCTCCGCACCGCGCTCATACGGCGGCGGGTGCAGCTGATGAAGCCGTCGATGCAGAAGCTAAGCGCCCACCCTCGGGTTCCCCCCTCAGGTAAACACCGTTAGCTGGGTCAGACACTTTCGCCGTTGTTTACACTGTAAGCGACGTTAGCGCCGTGAGTTGTGAGCCGCCGGCTCGCCGTTGCCAAGTTGAGAGCTGTGAAGAGTGTTCGGTTGTAATAGTTTGTTTTGATAACATGTGCAGAGGTCTTATGCTTTAAATTAATACATATAGAAAGATATTATAATAGAAAATATTAGGGAGAATATTGATATTGTTATTAATGTATTATGATGCATAGGGGTAATGTTTACTCTATGCAAATGGCAAGAATTAATGTATGTTCGTGACAGTGACTATATTAGTATTATAGATTGACGAAGCCGGTTGGATTCCGTGAAGTGACTTACAAGACGGGACTTTTATTGTGAGTGATTTTAATGCGGATAATATTAGGCAGGACTTTTATTGTGAAAATACTTGTTTAGCGACTTGACCGGAAATTACGTTTTGACCCGGGGCCAGTGACTTTCGACCCCTCCATTGTTCTAGCGGGACTTTGAACCAATCACTAGGTTTTGAAGGCTGGACTCACCTTTGAGAGTGAGGATTGGCTGATTTTGGGTCTAAGACTTGGTGGATTAGAGATAGCGCTCTCTTCAACAGGTATCCCCGACGCCGGAAGGCTGAGGGGGCGGAGGACCGATGAAGATCGCGATCGTGAGGCCTTGAATATTTGTTTTACACTTCCTGCCATTAAATATTGATAACTTAATTCACGCGTGTCCGGAAGCCTGTTTCCATCATTTACGAAGTGCCCAGTTTCAGATATCCTTACAAGAGGCTTTCAAGGTGCTCTGAATCACGTATATTACACCTTTGAATGCCCTCTCCCATGACATTGAGTTATGTTATGAATGTGTGTCTCAGCTCCCTCAGCAGCAGCAGCAGCAGCAGCAGCAGGAGGAGCAGCAGCAGCTTCCTTTCAAACCAAAAAAAGAGAATAAAGGAAACCATCTTATTCAGAGGCTGAGGATAGCAGAGGAGTGTAAAGAAAGAGAAGAGGAGCAGCTGCTGCTGTATGTAAACAGATAAACAGAAAACAGGGCAGGCTTCAATGAGCCATGGAACTCAAACACACACACAAACACACACACACACACACACACACACACACTAAACTAACTCGATGTCTAAAACCTTGGCTAATATCACCGGTTTGAGTCAGAAACCATGTGATCAAAGAAAAAGCAGACAGAATTTCAATGCCACCTTTGGTAGTTCTTACAGTTTTGAATACCTGGATAATGTAACGGTGTGTTACCCAGCCCTAAATGGTAGGATCATTACAGTTGACTGGTAGGCAAACAAATATAATATAATGTAGAAAAGTGGATGCAATGGATTCGACCAACTGCTTTGATCCGTGTCCCGTGAGATGACTTGTCTCGTGTCAAAAGGTGTGTTGGTGTTGCAGCAGTGCACCACTTGTCCACCTATCCAGTCAATATTCTCTCCTTCTCTCTCTCTCTTTCCATCTATCCAGTCAATACTATCTCTCTCTCTCTGAGTCTATCAGGTCTTCCATCCCTTTCTCCCTCTGCGTCGTCTAAGAGGACGTTTTTTATTCTGTCTGGATTACTTGTCCTAGTTGGCGTCGGGCGTGCTGGTATAGGGAGCGAATGTGTTTCCTCTGGTGGAGCCTTGATTTAAAGCGCTCAGGTCAACTACATTCTGGGTCATTGTCTCCCCTGTCGTAATGAACCAGGGCAGAGGGAGGCGGCAGCCTGCATGTCGACTAAAGAAAGATGTTGGGGTGCTACAGGAAGCCATAACTGCACATCTGCATTCAGAACTAAGCCAAGAAGCACCAACACTGTTTAGGTGGCTTTAGTTTTTGTGCCCAAAAGTAATTCTATATTTCACGGTGATACACATGAATAAGCTCAACTCAGCGGATAAGTACTCAAACTACATCTGCTTGTATCCACATAAGCTGTTTACTGGAAGCTTGTGAATACTAAGACCGCAATCTTGCAGTAAATCTAAATTTATCTTCCGGGACTGATCCTGCAGGGCCTACTGACCGACATGTGAGTGACCAACATATTAACCACTGCTACGCAACCCTGCTGGCCATACAGTCATGCAATGTCCAGATTATAATTCCTGTTAACCTAATTTGTGGTTGTACTTCGCCCCGCCTGACACGGCCAGGTCAGCGTCGACCAGGGCTATTAGTCCTGCCATTGGACCGCCGTTGATCCAGCATTTAGCCAAGCAGGACAAAGGACCTCAGAACTCCCATGAATGGAAAGGTGTGAGACATGGGGGTCAATAAAGTCCACCCAAAAAATAAAAAATGCTGCCTCCAGAAATGAAGTCCTGTTCTCACATTTTAGAGGCAGTAAACTAACCTAAACCCTCCAATTAGAGACAGTTTTGTAACTGTGTTCTTACATTCCCCTTATATGGCCAATAACAAAACTACTTAATTATTTTAAGAATCTGCTATGACACAACAAACACGATCTGCTTCTTGGTTGAGATTCTTTGCTTGTGTCAGTATATTTCTATATTAAATAAAATAGTATATCTTCTTAAGATTCTCTATTTTGTTTTGGTTGTTTTAAGATAGCGGAGGAAACAGAACTCAGAAATATTATCCTAAAAATAGGCCTGAAGCAGCCAAGGCTCTTCATTTTTATCAAGTTCCATAATGCATCTGGATGTTTGACGGCCCTGTGGAGGACACACGCAGGTGTCACTAATCATCAATTAGGCTGGAGCACACATGCAGGTGTCACTAATCATCAATTAGGCTGATACAGCACCTAAAGAACACCTTCACTTAAAGGCATGGTGTAGGATTTAAGGTGGAACTATAAGCAGAAATTAAATATAATATTCATAACTATATTTTAATTAGTGTATTAACACAAGAAACTTAGAATATGTGTGTTTTGCTTTGCTTGGACTTAACTCATTGTCTTTATTAGGAGTGGGTCCTCTTTGTGGATTTGCCATGTGACGTTTTTATACTACCCGAAGGCCAACGTAGTTCTCGGCACGCTTGAGAAACTACGGTAACGTGAAGCGTAGTACGCAAAAAAGTAGTGTTAGAAAAATAATAATAAAAATAATAAACATCTCTACATGGAGAAACAATCTTAAATGGAAAACCTCTCTGTCTCAAAATGTTGAGACGTCCTGAGAAACACGACCAATCTGCTACAATGTTGTTCTGTGAAGTGTGAACTGTACAATGAAGAAGAATAAAATTCACAACAAAGGTTATTGTGCTTTCATATTGGATTCAGAAGATGCATTTTTCCCTTCCAATTCTCACTCGTGATTCATATTCGACCCACAAGTGTCCAACTGTCTAAGATGGAAACTATGTGAAGAAGGGCTGATGTAGATAACACACACACATATTGTACTAAAAAGCACAGGAACAGGCTATTTGTTTGACAACCAGCTATTTGTTTGACAACCGGTGACCAAAGCTGCAACAGTCAAGGCCTAATGTGGCACGATTTCTTTCTTTTTTCAAAGCCACCATTTTGCATGTGGGAAGACAAATTACTATTTTGTTTGTACATTGTCAAATAAAGTTTCTTACAGCCCCAAATGTTTACAAAAGGGGTTAATATCAGCGTGTTTTTCTTTGTTTAGCATACAGTATATATAAGTAATCATTACTCAACAAACCCACAGCGTCAGCAGCAGGTCAGCGTGTTGTTCAAACACGGGAAAACACACCAAAAATAGGTGTTAAGACTCCTTTCTCCTTGCTTGGAGACCATGCTGTTGCACTGGCCTCACTGGGGGGTTTTCCCTTGTGTTTCACGTTAAATGTCAGACAGGTTTTAGTAAACAGTAAAAAAACAAAAAATGTAAAGTGGTTAATTTGTTTTTAATTTCCGTTACTTATCCAACCTCTCTTTCAATGGATCACACCAGAGTTGGTGATTGTGAGAAAAGTGGGAAGACGAACAAAGACCGTTTTCTGATCACCGTCAAGATAAAAATCTCTGTTGTCTTACTGTATGTTTTATATGTTAATGAATCATAATAGTCAAAATACCTGATAATTAAACATTTTAGACATTGACTACAATGCACTTTGCACTGGGAAAAGGGACTGTTTGATTGTTTCCACTCCAGAGGTTGGTGGAGTTTTTTGTCCAGTGATAAAGGAGTTTTACCGGGCACCTGGTTAGATTCTTGATTATTATTAAGACTGAGATTTCTGGGAGAAGCCTTTAAAAACTATTCAATGTATTTTAAAGCAGTGTATTAGCAGCTTGTAATTGATCATTCAATGTGCCCAAAGTTGATTTACCTCAAATAGACAAGAGGTCAGTATCAGTTCTATAACTCAAAGCATTAAACCTCATCACAAAGAGAAAGGGAGGATGACCAAATGCATAACAGCCATCCCTATTACCATTTCCAGAGGCAATGATGTCAAGTACTGTGACGTGGTTGGTCAATCGTTGCCTCCTTACCGCTTTCACCTTCACCTGTAAGTGTTTTATTGCCATCGTTGCCATGTGAAGAGGAGCCGGGATTATTTTATGCAAGGCGCTGCAGCAAGACCTAGTGAGATTACCGGCAATCTCCCTCCACGACATCGATGAGAGCAAACGCAGCGACATTCCCAGGCATAGCACGGACGACGTTTCCAGAGCAAGCGAGCCAATGAGGGAGATTAAAGGATTCCCTGAGGATTTCGTTTCTCAATAGTCTATTATCTATATCATACAAGACTATAGAAAATACACAACTGGAAACTGGCATCAGAGGTCGGTCGGTGGTCTCAACAATGAATAAATCAAATATCAAAATAGTTTCAGATTTCTGCCAAGCCACTCAATTACCTTAAGCTGGAGCTCACTTGACTACTCATTACAGCTCTTGCATGAATATTTGTCATCTTAAATCGGTTACATCCATGTATGCCAGCTTGTAGTCTTCCTCATAATTGCCTTTGCAGGTGCATTACTGCACTTCTTCAACCACTGCGACAGCATAGAAGCTGCATCATGCAGACGGGTGTTCATGCCACAGAACCAGGAGCCATAAAACACATCGCTCAACTATCGCTGGTCGAAAACGTCACAACATCTTTCAACATCATGCATTACCTCGTCTGACTAACCGCATACCACCGCACACATTACTGCATAATCTGTAAGAGACATTAAGACAAGACGGAGAGTTTGTCCATGTACAGTAGCAGAGCTACGTGTGAACTCTTGAACTTTGGGGGAACTCTTTCCCAGATAATTTACCAAAGATGTTGCAGTTTTCCTGTGTGTAAGTAGTGTGCATCTCCTCATCTAGACGCAGTCATCTGCAGTCCTGTCTTAAAGTCCATTAGGCTAACGTTGAAGGATTATAATTCCCCTTCTTTCACCAGCACTTTGCAGAAAGGATTCATGCCCTGCCATGTCCAACAAATTGAATATTTTGTGTAGTCTGCTTTATTGTTGTGCACGTCTGAAGTCTCCATTGTCTCAGTGATCACTCTTTTGTTTGTTTTGTATTCCGTGAGATATTTGTTTCCCCTCCCTCACAGTTCTGCTACATGAATGTGCAGGTTTATAGCTTTCAAAAAGAGATCCCGATCCCCCGGTCAGGGTTCCCAACGTTCCCTGACAAGACACAACACTGCAAACACACTTTGGTTGGACCAAGGTCTGACCTGTTTTAGTGTTTTTGCATTGATGGTTTAACAAAAAAACTCTAATTCAGTGCATAAATAACCTGGTCACCGGTTCTGGGCCCAACAGCAGCAGTCCATGTTCTGGGCCTGCTGCCCTGTCCCGGTCCTGGGTGGGGTTAATCGTCCATCTGCTCCACACTGACACGGGCCACTCGTGTTTATTTTAGACAAATCTGTGTTTATTTATAAAAGGGCTTGACCAATACAAACCCTGTCCCCCCCCCCTACTAAAGTCATCCGGTTCACTCCATCTGATGCGAATTCAGGAAAATCATCTGTTTCTTTTCTAAATTGTTCCGCCTCCACTCTTTTTCCCCCGTGTAGTCTTTTCTCTGGCTCTCCCTGTCTGGAGCTCCATCACACTGTTGAGTCATTTTGCTGCCTAATGATGGTTTGAGTCCCCGGCTAAGACCGAGCCAGAGTAAACAAGGCTTAGACTGTGCCAGCCTGCAGTCAGTGTCATTTCTAATCCACGACTAAACCAAGATGGGTGCGCAGTGAGGCGGCACCGGCCCAGTATCTGCAGGCCTGGCCAGAGCAAGAGGGATACATACTGATTTCTCATTTTACTACACTGCAGAACAAAGATCTGTCTGAATAGTTTCAGATGAGCCACGGCAGACAAAATGAGTGAGGTTAGAGTCGACCCCTCGATACTTTGATATCTGATGTTGGATGAAAAACTATTTCTACAGGTTTGTGAACGTCTGATTTAATGCAGTTATAACTCTTAACACTGCCTGGTTTGAATCTGGGACAGTTCAACTTAATATATAGACTTGTTTCCACTCATGCAGGGAATAATAATCATGAAGAGACTATAATTGTCTGTTATGTCAGCGTGGTCCAGTTCAATTGCGGTATGGTTAATGTGCAAAATGTGGAAAAGATCATTTGGTTCAGCAGAAGTGCAGAGTCAGAAGATCGGTGGTTTGATACCTGGCTCGGCTAGTCCATGTGTCCTCGGGCAAGGCACTTAACACTAATTAGTTATGAATGGTTAGTTAGAGGCCTGATGGGCAGGTGGCAGCTTGCATGGCAGCTCCTGTCATGTGTGAACGGTGACAAGCGGTGTTAAAGTGCTTTGATTGGTCGGAAGACTAGAGAAGCCCTATTCAAGGACAAGTCTATTTATTATATATGATGAAGACATTATTACTTATAGCTCTGCACAGTTTGCAAGAAAACGCTCGACTGAGCACAAAATAACATGCAGACCCAGCTTAATCTTCCAAGTAGGGCAGTGGAAATAATCTTTTTATTTTCCTTTCCTGCGCCCCCTTCAGTGACGCTCACATCGTGCCACTAAAGCGTACACAAGTTTCCAAGAAATATTCAAACGTTGCACAGATTGAAACAAAAGTAAATAAGATTGAAGTCAGATTGAGAGTATTAGAGGGAGACAGTCACAACTCAAATTTAGATTAAGACAAACCCAGTGTGAAGACGGATTCCTTTGATATGACACTTCCAAATGATATCCATTGTTTGGTGTGTAGTTATGTGCATATTTGAAGTCAACTAGGGCGAGGTGATGTAGCCAAAATTGTCTCTCATGATTAGGGTATTCACAAATAAAAAGTATATTTGAAAAAACACAAGAGGATACATATAAATATGTACTCTTATGTGAACTAAATACTTTGCAAATGAAAAGGTGTGTTTTAATTCAATCAATTTGACTTAGTATGTGCTTGTTATCATCAATTTAAAACTACTTAATTAATGATTTCTTCACAATATGATTCCATCGAAGAACATTATGATAGATTATGATATTTAATTGTGTTCTAGCCCTAACAACAACATAAAGTTACAAATGAATCATATTTGTTTTCATTCATTATTAGGATTCAGTTTGTTGTTGATTTTAATGTTTTTTCATCCAAGTGGATATTGTGTCACTTATAACCAAGAGTTAAATATGCCAGAAATGTAGTAATTCATAATAAAATAGCTCAAATAATCCACAAAGCCTAATTTCACAACATTAACAAAAGATCATACGATTTCAAATGTAGAGCCACATTTACAAAAAGCATGTTCCTTTATACTTGAAAGCTATCAACATGACAAGACGTCTTGCCGACAAGACAGGAACGCATAACTTCCTCAGTGGAGGTAATTCGATCGCTGGACTGAAACCCAGCAGAGACGCTGACCCGCAGCTCTCAGAAACGCACCACGTCATTGTTTTAGGAGCCGGAACCCAAGGCACCGGAGTCCGATCGGAGCTTCCTGCTCCTTCTTTAAATGAATGTTGCAACAGGTGCTGATCGGTTTAGACACCAGCTTCACGGCTAGACTATAATACACTTTAAAACAAACAAGTTTCTTTGGAGGATTCCTAAAAGTAAGCTTTCAAACAAACTTGTGCTCACTCATCTCTTTTTAAACAGATCCAGCTGTTCGCCCTTCAAAGGAAATCCTGCGCTCCAGAAATCAAAGCTGAGGGAGCATCGGTCCTCGCTAGTTTCGAAAAGCTTAATGGGAAAAACATTATCGGTTAACAGAGTGTGTGGTGTGTGTGTGTGTGTCGAGTGTTTTCCAGCACGACGCTCAGCTGCCGGTACTACCAGGCACAACCAAGCAGCAGAGTCACCAGTCAATTCTGGACCAGCAGAGATGGAAGACAGGGCAGCCCAGACATTAAAGGCACCATCTCAAACAGCAGAGGGAGAATTCACAGCCTTCAAAAAGCACACACACACACACACACTCACACACACACACACACACACACACACACACACACACACACACACACACAAAGGGCCCATTTCAACAACACTTTCAGTGTTGGCTGAATTTTGCCTTTGTAGTTCAACAGCTGTGTTCCTCTTTTCTTAGAGGCATTTTGCTCATCTGGACAGCAGGAATCTTTATAAATAGCGCCTATTCTTCCAGGCTATAGACTGTATGAAACACTGTCAGAAAGCACTGCTCTTCAGAAAGCGCTGCTCTTCAGAAAGCACTGCTCTTCCCAAGAAGAGAGGCCATTTCATGCTTTCTATATAAGATAGCTCCGATAAGACACTGGAGCATCCAAGATTGTACAGTACACATGAGTAACCATGCGCAACTTTTAAACTAGACCAGAGAGGCTTGCTTGTGTGCGTTCCGCAACAATGTGAGGAAAAAACCTTCACAATGTGTGTCTTCCCCCCCCCCCCCCCCCCCCAGTCAAACGCCTTCCTGAACACAGAGCGCAGGCCACGAACTCTATGAGCTCACTTCCTGTTCACAACACTTCACTGACTCTGATTGGTCGGTGAGCTTCTAAAGACACAATCTGCATGAGATGTTTTGGCTTGGACACAGAAACATGCAATGAGCTACAAATACCGCTGGATGTAAAAACACTGAATCAAAAATACATTTAATATGCATGAAAGCCGACGAAGACATGTGCTTCCTGAGTGAACCTGAAAAAATGAAATAAATTAAGAAAAAACACCTTGTGTTATAGGCTTGTTGACATTGTATTTTTAAAATAATATAAAAGGTTTGTTCTTTCCTATGGATGTAAGAGCAACATTCATTCAGCCTGATTGGAGGAACTGGAGTGAGTTATGGTGTGAAGGTTCATGTGTGATGAGGGTTGCTTTATTGCTGAGTTAAGAGATTTGATTGGGACAAATAACACTTATTTGTATTTTTGATTAATCATTTAGTATATAGAATGACGGAAAATGTTGAAAATTACATATTAACAATACCCCAAGAACCCCACATCTGTAAAGGTCTTGTTTTGCCCGACAAACATCCTAAGATCTAAGGATATTCAAAATATTTTTTTTTTAAACTGTAGCTTATAGTAACATTTGACATTTTTGCATGAATAATAACTCAGAGGATTAATCAATCATGAAAATAGTTGCATATTTTTCTGATGATCTGTCAATAATCAACATGTTGTTGCAGCTCTAGATCTGGCAGTGGGGACTGGGTGATGTCTGTCTTGATCTGGTTTCTTGTTGTTAAGGATTTGCTTTTGGAGTCTTCAGGCCAATACAAATTTACTAAAATGTACTTTTATGCAGATTTAGATTATTTGTAATCATTAAAAGGGCCAGCGAGCGTCTGAAAACGAAGAGCCACCAAAACAAATGGTCACACAAACACGTGATGGGGGTGACAGACTTGATGCGTGAGCTCTGGTGTTATCCTCTCAGTGAGTGGTCACACAGGGGCGGGTTCAGACACATCCCAGCATGCATCAGCAGGGGATCCACCATGATGTCCCCTGATCACTTCCCAGCCAAGCAACACAACCTGAAGAATACTAGTGTATACATATATCACAGGCGTCCACTGATTTCAGTCAGGAATCCAGGATCAAGAGGACTGTAGTATAACACCGCTGCACAATTTATAACTCACAACCCTGTCAGTGCAAACAAGCCAATCCTGCACATCCAAAGCAACATCCAGGGACACATTTTAAAACTTGATTACAAAGTGGACGAGAGACGAAGAGGCAGACTTCAGAAGGCCTTTAAGTAGCCTCGATGGCCTCCGCGAGATTTGCCTGTGTGAGTATTAAGACCGTGGATTAGCAGACAGCGCCGGCTTGGTAGCTGTAATCAGAACGCTAATCTAGTGTAATCGCTTTTCGATAGTAATGAAGCACACTGGTTCCAGGCATGGCTCAAAGACAATTTAGGCAGCCGGAAGTAGAGGAACAGATTTCCGATCCAAACAAGAACATTCCAGTGAGGACTGAAACAAATAGGGAATTGTATCTTCTTTATAGCAAAAATGTCATTAAACAACGGCGGTTGTGCGTCTGTGTTGACTTGCTTTGATGTCAGTCACAGACGGCGCCCGGCTCCACCCCGAGTCAAATTTAAAGATAAAGTGAAGCGGGTGTCTTTCAGTGCGCCTCCTGGTCCGCTGTTCTCCTTCAATATTTTATGAGCAACAGCAAAATCACCGTGTCGGAATAATTAAACATCAGTTAGGGTACAAAACTATAGAGAATATATTATGGAGGCAGCTCATCAGTGGAGAGGAAGAACTGAAGGAGAGCAGTGGGGCTCCTCGGAGATCAGAGACGGCTCGCTCAGACACTCAGAATCTAATTTTGCCATTTCACTATAGAGACTGATGATTTATCGTCTGAAACACCAGAGAACTGTGGCTGTAGTGTGGAGGAGGACACTGCTAATGTGGCAATGTGTGAGTGTGCATTATCTCCAAATAATAATGGTATAATGTAGGGCTGCAACAACGAATCGATAAAAAACAATGAAAATCGATTATTAAAATAGTTGGCAACTAATTTAATTGAGTGTGAGAAGATGTAGTATTTAAACTAACAATGACAATTCCAAAGCATACAGTATATATTCTGTGTAAATTAACATTTGAATATAACACATTTGCATTAGTTTTCCAAATATTTTGGGATTTTAGTTTTTTCTATTACCTTTCTAGGTCTCCTGTTTTGAATAAAGGGTTGAAAATTACATTTACATCGAAAAAATAATCAACCGATTAATCGATAATCAAAATAATCGTTAGTTGAAGCCCGAGTATAATAGCATTGCAATACGTGTTGCTCTTTGTTACATATTTTCACATACAAAAGTATCATTCATAACATTTAAAACCTAAACGGTGATAGCTGCATGGCTGCAGAAGCTGATCTGGCTGGTGTCATGACAGATAGCAGAGGCAGATGACTTGGTGTGCACACCGTGACCCAAACTCTTCTTGATTGTCTGGCTCTTACTTGTGTGCTTCATCTCTGAAATAGGTCAATTGCCTCTTTTTTGAACGATTTTTTGCTTAGTTTTTCCCCTTTTTTTTCCTTACATAAAAAGGACCCTTCTCATTTCTTGATTGTGTACCTCCTCGTCTCCTCCAGCTTCAGGATTGTAACGCAGATCAATCACAGTGCTTTACGTCCCAATTCCAAAAATGCATCTCGAGGAGCAAGGAGGTTTGCCCGAGGAGCTATCGAGCGAGGAAAGACCAATTAATCTTTTGCTTTTTCCGGCACCCGTGACTAATAAAAGGGCCGTGACGGTGACACACAGCTGGAATGATCTCAAACCGTTCAGAACTCTACAAATATAACTGTTCCTGTTGTATTCATATACTCGAGCCATTTAAAAATATCAAACTATCTGCCCTTCAGTAATTTCCCCTTGATATTTCTTATGTTTTAAATTGAGGTTACGACTCAATTCAACTGCTATAATCATGACATGTTTATAAATGTAAACAGCTGCTGAAATCAAATTATTATAACAATAAGAACATTCTCTCGCATGTAGCACTAAGTTGTATTTCTTGCTGTCATCGAGATAAACACAACTCTGTTTGTGTATTCATTACTTAATAATGCCCCTCTTTATTCGTATAGCATTCTTCAAAATATCATTTGTTTCACACAAAAAAATACATAAAAGCTAAATAATATGTGTGTTAATTAAAAATGCATAACATCTGTACATTCTTGTCATATTATGCCATGTTGTGAAGTGAATTAAAAGTGAAGAAGTTGTCATGCATGTGTTGTGCTCATCTCAAAGTTCATAGAGCACACACACAGCACAGTGTAATAAAACAACGGATATCTGATGGCACACGTCACATTTCGATTGATGTTCCTTTAAAACGACGCTGCCGAGGTGAGGAAATCTAATTTGTTAAATGCCTCCATTCCTTAAATGGAGGAAAGGAATCAAGGATGCACAACCTGAGAAATGAGACGGGCCTTTTGTGACGTAAACCTACACTCTGCCTCTGAGCCCTGCAGCTCCAACTCTCACTGCTGCTGATCACGTGGAGAGAACACAAGGTTTGTATCATCAAACGCGATGGTCCAGATGCGTGTATGTGATGCACACCTGCACACGATCATTCTTCGGCATAGAGACACGTGAAGGAAATGTGACTGCATGTTGGCCGATCATTGTACTGTACAGTCCCCCCCCCTCCCCCAAGACCCCAAAGATGAGCTGACAGCCGGTGCAGATGTTGAGAGGAACAGCAGGAGAAAGTGCTCAGGATGTCTCTTCACACATCAACCGTTTAAAAAGGACAACGCAGCCGGGCAGGAACACGGACCATCCTTCACAAAGTGCACATCTGGCACAACGTGGTAATGTTTCCAGTCTATTGTGTGAACACAAGGCAGTGACAACGAGAGGCAGCGCTTGTAAACGGCCCAGTGCCGGTGTCATCGTGGTACTAAAGGATCTCGTAGATTTTTAACGTGGACTATTATTATAGAGTTGGTTTGATTGGCTGTCAGAAAATAAAACAACCAACATATGGATAGTTAATGCTCTTCATCCTTTACTCTGCGTGTTCCTGCTCATCTCTTTTAAACAAGCATAACCTGAAGCTTGATGGTTTGGATTGATAATCGGACAAAACATTTAAGACAACTTGGACTGGAAAATGTGATCAGTTTTTAGAGTTTTCTATCATTTTATAGACCAAACCTCAAAGCATCTCAAACGTGAGGATTTTGTTTTGTAAAAGTAAGTCTTTTGTCAATAAAGGAATGTCAAGGCTTCTAGTCTCGTGTGTGTGTGTGTGTGTGTGTGTGTGTGTGTGTGTGTGTGTGTGTGTGTGTGTGAGAGAGAGTGTGTGTGTGCGCGCGCGCGCGCGTGTGTGTGTTGGTTGGAAAAACTAAGCAAATATTCACTATTTTCTTATGTTTTGGATACAATAATCCATCAGAGAATGAAAATAAAAAGGTATTTTTCTGCTTCTCAACTTGCACATATTATCAATTCAAAAGTTGAAGCAGCGCTCGAGCCCCGGGCTGCGGGGCGGCTCGCGGAGGAGCAGCCCCGGTATGAAGTGGATCCCTCCGGCGGGTTCAAACTGCGTCCGAGGGGCCAACAAGTCTGCTGCAGAAACGCAGTCGCGCTCGTTAAAGCCATGTGGAAGATTGCAGCGGTGGGTAAGGAGCCGAGGAGGATGTTCCGCTAATCTCACAACCGTGGAGCCGAATTCACAAGCAGCGGAAACGAAGGTTGTCGCGGGTTTAACGGCACGTTGTTGGGACGGTTAGTGACTCTCGAAAGGCGGTAAAGTGAGCTAGTTAGCTAAAACTGCTCCAAGAAGAGATTCCTCCTCTTGCCCTCCTCCGCGGAGGGGAATAAATCCCTTCTTCTTCTTCTTCTTCTTCTTCTTCTTCTTCTTCTTTCCCCTCGTTTAGTTTCAACCAGTCAATGGCTCACCCCCGAAAAACACACTGACAAGTACATTAGTGCACTCACCTCACTCCGGGTGGTTCACATGGAGGCGAGAGGAAACCGGAGGAGATATCCTGAAGGTTTAAACTTGTCCCGTTAGTGGAGACAGAGCGGGGCTGAGGAGAGGAGCTCAGCGTGTGTGCGTGTGCGTGTGCGTAAGCGCGTGAGTGTGCGTGTACGTGTGTGTATGCGTGTGTGCGTCCCTCTCTCTCTCCTCTCGCGGAGACACCAAGTCACTCCTGGAGGGCGGGGCCGAGAGGGAGGAGGAGACTGAGGAGCACCGTGGACGGCAGGGGTGCACATAGTGGGGTGCCCGAGACCACCGAGGGGCCCCACCCCCTTAGTTATGTTCTTATTGGAAGGAATTCAATGATTCAAAGGAAAGGTTCAATATCAAGTGAATCACGGCTGAATGTAAGAAATATACAGTGGTCCTAAGAGATCAACACGCTGGGACTTAAAAAAAAAAGAAAGTAAATTAAAAAAAATATATATATATACAAATATATATGCAAATAGTTATTGTAAATAGTATGAGGTGTGTGACTCATAACGTTCTTGACGTCTGCTATACAAAAGTGTTGTTGGAAAATAAGCTAAGTTACACATTTTTTTAATTTATTTATTTATCTGTCATCTTGGCTGTTTGCAGCCCATTTAGATGTTTACTGTAATTGAAGCATGTTTCTTTATTTAGTTGTGTTTTTCGTATTTGCCGCTAATTATTTTCTTCACACTTTGTTCCATGTCTCACTAATACATCTTCTTTTTACTTGTATTACATACTGCAGCCAAGTATGTACTGCTGCATGCAGTATGCATTGAGTTGGGATGTAATGCGTCCACCAAACTCTGAAACTTAAACTTTGACCCTGTAGGTCATATATATGCCAGGCAGAGGATTGTGGGTCAGAATAGCCAGCAAAGCATGCTGGTATTTTTGGCATACTGCATTTGACATAATGGGACATACACAATCCTTTTCTGGCATAAGGGAGTTTGACTGCGATTTAAGTTGCTCTCATATTTCCAAGAACAATGTGCAGAAATATAGGAATAGACATAAACCTAATAACTAAAGATAATAAACATCATGGTCAAAAACATAGGATGTATAAATATAGGTAATGTGTTTCTGATTAATTACTTTTATCAAAAGTTTAGGACACTAAGATAATTATCTTGATTTGCAGCATTGTTGGTAAGTAATAGTTTGTCATGAGCCATCCAGATAAACACATACAAATCGTTTTATTTGACCAACTTTATAACTAATGTATTATTTAGATATAGCTGTATTTGTGACTTGTATTACTGCTCATTGGGGTTTAGAAATACACTGAAACTGATAATAAGATAGTGCCTTGTCTGCGCAGCCTCTCCGGAGAGACAGTAGACTATGGAAGAGACTGTCTCTCAGTTTTCTCTCCCACTCTTTTGGATATCCTCTTTTTCTTTCTCTGTCTCCTTGCATCTCCTTCTCTTTCTTGGTTTCTCTGCTTCTTGTCTGAACTCCCATGTCTCCTGTTTTTCTGTGGTACACCTCGAGCAATCAACCACCCACCACATGAAGTGTCATTATCATAATTGTTCAGAGATCTGCCTCTTGGCACAAGAGCGCTGCTCTTTTAGAGAATGCTCCTGAAATGCACAGGCAACAATTCACATGTTTGCATGTGCATGTACATTTTCTTGAAAAAATATATATAGGAAGAAAAAATACAGAATAACAGATTGTTATTTCACAAACACAGCTTTCTATAGTTTCTATTAGCTTTAACTTTTTCCCTTTTTAATGCATTTAAAAAAGCAACCGTTTCACAGTTACAATAAAACTGAGAAAAACTGCATCTAAAACATTATGTGTAATATATGTATGCGGCAAATTGAACATTTGAGACGAAATGACTGACATTTCATGTTTTCGTCTCGGGAACACCATTGACAATTCCGATTTAAATGTTTAACCTGTCTGATGATCATGCAAAATGAAAAGTGAATTGCAAGATGGCATACTTTTCAGGCTGTGCTAAAAAGACTAGCGTGCAACAAAGAACAATACATACCATCCAAATTATTTATAGGATACAGATGGGTCACAGATGTAAGACAAAGTATTCAGTACAAGCTGCAAGTGTAAAGGATTTAGAGGACAGAGGCCGACGCAGTTTTGAGACGAGCAAACGCCCGACCAGCAGGAGATGCCCTCCATAGGATGCTCACCAGGAGAAGGTCTTCAGGAGCCCCAGAGAGACTATGAATATCATAAACTGTCGGAAGTGGTAAAGGTGTGGCCTCACTAATCGTTCAATGATGCAATTGATATTATTGACAAGTAATGAAAAAACCTCAGTCTGCCCTGTAGAGTCCTGAGAGTGTCACGGGAGTATGAGGGTGGACCCAATAGCACGACTCAAGAGACAGAACTGCAAATAATGATCTTTACTCAGAGAATAATCAGGAACAGAACACTCATGGATATATCAACACAATATGTAACACACAAGGGCTTGGGCTGAAAAACACAACACAATCTGGCAGAGGACAAGTGAGGGGACCTAAGTAGACAGGGCCTAACGAGGGAATGGGCAACAGGTGAGACGGACATGAGGACCAGGTGAAGGGAATGAGGGGCTAACGAGGTGAGAGTGATCAGAGGCAGGTGAGAGAACAGGTGAAGAGAGTTGGAGTAACGAAATAGGAAGCAGGATCTGGAATGACATGATAGTTAGTGAAACAGGCAGACTGGATGAAAACAACTAACAAAAGGAAGGTGTGGAACTAAACTGTTACAGAGAGATGGAAGACATTTTATTTCCAGTTATGTTGATCATCAAATACTTTGTTTCTCGATGCTTAAGTTTCATTTTCAATACGACAGAAAAGGAAGTCAATCTATAATAAGCATGGCAAATAAAATGATTATAGAATCTTATTACTGCATCTGTGCCTCAATATTTACAGTTTTTACTGAAGCATATTCATATCCAGACCTGGCAAACAAGCACGTATGCACCTATTGTCAAGCCACCCTGTCTCCTATAAAATGACCTTCCCGTACATTGTAACTTCTTCCTCAATCATGCTTCAAGAGGAACATCTTTTTCCTCCATGTTATGGTTTGTGATGGTAAAATATAACATTGCTTATGTTACAAAGGTAACACGTTGTCTGATGTCTAAACGCTGATGTAAGCTGAAGTGACTGGGAGGGTCACAGGGCCGGAGAAGACAATGAGCCTCTGTCTTGAGATGGCCTGTGTAGCTTACATAGATTAGAACAAATCCCAATGTGCTTGAGAGAGCCGTTTTCTATGATTCTGAAACACTAACTTTTTATAAGAATTGATACATTATGTTTGTGAGAAATATGCTTACTTTGCAGAAACATTAACTGGTTTAGATACTGTCTAGCCCTATAGATTGTTAGGTGTATATGAGGCCTTTTCAAATGTTGAAGCTCAAGCCACAGACTGTCCTGAGCAGCTGTCTCATACTTTCCCCTTGCAAGCAACAGAGATAACTTTGATTTCAGCTAATTTATTTCTCGTTTCAAATCTTCCTAACAGCTTTAAACACTTGGTTAATGCTAATGAAACTACTTGGTTATTAATTAGTAATAATAATAAGAATACGAAAATACCTTGATTAGGATTTGGAAAAATATGACTACTTTGTTAAATTAAGGCAACAAAAGTACTTGATTCACATCCTCTGCCCCGACCTCCTTACTATTGACTTCCACCGACTCTTTTGCAACTTATTTATGAGCGTTAAAAACAAACATAATTCCCTGTGTAGTTTTTATTGTTGTAAGGGAACATAATGTTTAGGAGACAGGAACACGTGTGATCTGATATTCTGGGTCAGCAGTAACGGCTGATGGAGTAAAGTATTTCATACACTCCCCTTTCTCCTCTTTACCCTAACCTGCTCCCATGGCAGCTGGAAATAGTGAGTATGGCTTAAAACGTCACCTTTTACACATTTTATGGATTTGTACTTGCCCCACT
Source organism: Liparis tanakae (assembly GCA_036178185.1). Classification (NCBI taxonomy): domain Eukaryota; kingdom Metazoa; phylum Chordata; class Actinopteri; order Perciformes; family Liparidae; genus Liparis; species Liparis tanakae. The sequence goes on along the minus strand of CM070109.1, from coordinate 7,236,992 downwards.
TCTCCCCAAGAGCTGAAACGGCGGATTGTTTTGTTGGGAGAGGCAGCATTTAACAAAGAGGTTAAAGTAATACATAAGTATGAGGATCAGGTCTTTGCAGTGTCCCTCAAGATGGCACTCAAATGTATTCTTGAGCCGTTGAAAATTCCAATGGGAAATGGGGTGACTTTTTATTTGCCTTCTTGCGCGAGCTCTGGCGCGAGCTCTGACGGTATAGAGAACAGTCATTGGTCAACAAATTTCAGGGTTGCCAGATACACAATAATTATCCTCCAAATAATACAACCATTTTGAGCCTTTGATACGATACTTCACCATTTCCAATCTGGCAACACGGAGCACCTCATCCACTCAAATCATGTTAATCTGTCGGGAGGTGTTTTTGACAGGGTTAAGAGGGGGATGTTTGATATGATTCTTGTGGTATTTTGACCGAAATATGTTACAAACATTACATTAAGACCCCAAGGAACCATATCAACTTGTGGAAAAATAGGCATAATATGTCCTCTTTAAATGAATCAAACTTCTTGTGTCAATCTTCTCAATCCCAGTCTTGACATAAAATCAAGTATTCATTTATCTTGGCCTGACAATACTGACTGTGGGATGATTAATATGATCATTAAACAATACATTTGATTGTGAGTTTTTTCTAGTTTGAAACTTTCCCTCATCTGTCTCAATGGTTTGCGGTTTGGCAATGAGACACAGTGTTGGTGACTAATGAGACAAGAACACATAGATAAAATATATAAGGCTGCTGCATCGTTTCATTGCAGGAACGACTATCTTTCTTGGTGCCATGCTAAAAGCGGTGCCGTGTCGTTAGCTGTGAGCAACAGGTCCAAGTTTTCAAGTCCCCCCATTAAGATATTAGCAAATCTAAGCAGATATCCATCATATTGTTATGCATCACAATGCAAATTAGGTATTAATGCAGTGCCCTTTTTTCAAAGTGTGCAGCAGCTTTATATTATTGACCGTCGTCATGTGGTTAACTGCACATCGCTGTCAAGGCCTTAATGCGCTTTACTCTGAGGGTACTCGGAGTGGATTAGAGTGGATGTAATATTTCACCAGTTTCTAGCTTTTTTCTGAGTTGAAGTGGATACAACCTCAAGAAATACGTGTATTAATAGATGCTATCTAACTATTCCTTTTCACACTTCATCACACTGCATCAAGTTCTCTTCTCTACCAAAAGTACAAAACCATAAAATTCAAATACACGATCCGATTCTCGAGGCACTGGCAGGAGTTGACCGGCACCACTGTGAAACGCTTCTTCTCAAATTATTTTCTTCAAAGTTTTTATTTGTCACTGACAGGGCTGGATTTTCTTTTCAAGTTTTATTTGTTGTCACTGGCGGGGCTTGAACGCAAGACCTCGTGTTCACCAAACACAGGCTTCAAGCGACTAAGCCACAGTTCCTACATGAAGTTTCCTTTTCACACTGCATCAATTTCTCTACCAAAAGTACAAAACCATAAAGGCACCGAGGGCATATATAGAGACAGACAAACATTCACTCTCACATTCACACCTATGGGCAATTTTTGTGATCAATTAACCTGCTGCATGTCTTTGGACTGTGGGAGGAAGCTGGAGAACCCGGAGGGAACCCACGCTGCCAAGGGGAGAACATGCAAACTCCACACAGAGGGACTGCCCCCACTGGGAATTGAACCCACTGCCCTCTTGCTGTGAGGTGACAGTACTAGCCACTATACCACTGTGCAGCCCGTAGTATTTAAAGGGGTCATATTATGCCCACCCAGAGGGTCTTTTCACAAGGGTTTTCACAAACTACCCGTAAACGTTTTGAAAATGGTATCTCCCTTATGTTCCACCTTCTTGCGGAAACTCTGCCGCGCGAGAAAAGAAAAGTTCACCGTAATCAGCAGCCAACCCTGGTGTTTATGTGGTGGTGGGGAGCGTAGCCAGACTCCCTACATGGGCATTGTTAGAAAACTACGTAGGATTAGATCGTGATCCCATTCGACGCACTCAAGCATATCGTTTCTGAAATAGCGGAACCAAAACAAGCCAGGTGAGTTGTTTTTTTGGGAGACATGCCAGATATCCAAATTAACATATAGAAACACTTAAATAAGTGGAATTTTCATAATATGTCCCCTTTAAATTAACAATGAGAATTTCAAAGCATACCGTATTGAAATTTAGTTAGTTATTTTTTGATCCCATTAATCGATTAATAGAAAAAAATGTCAACAGATTAATCGATTATCAAAGTAATCGTTGGTTGCAGCCCAAGTGTATATATTCATAGCAATACTCCAATAGTATAATACATAATGATATAGCAACATTGTGATGCAGAATAATGAGTACTTTTATTTGTGATACTTTCATTACATTTTGCTGTTGATACTTTTCTATTCTTTTTCTTAGGTAAGATTTGGAATGGTTTCATGTTGTTTAATCATAGCACTAATACGAGAGTAATTCTACATTTTAGTATTGCTGCTTAAAGCTAGAGTTGGTTATATGTGTTGCAATTCTGTTTACATGTTAGTTCATTCAACTTTAAAATATGAACACTTGGCAGGAATGGAAAGTTAAAATAGTGTCGGCTGCTGAATTGTCTGTCGGGGCTCCGGAGGGAGGCGTATCTCCTGGGTACGACGTCATTTATCAAAGGCAGAGGGACTCGAATTAATGAACTGTGAACAGATTGTAGGGAATAGAATGAAATAAGAAATAATTGTTTGCAACTGATCTCTGGTTTATGATCACTCTCACAGACTATCTGCAATGCTCGGTGATATAAAATATGTTTTTATGACTATTCAAACGGGTCCAGATTGCATCGCAGAATGCTCGTATATGAAATGTTTGAAACGTAATCATCATATTCACTTCATCCAGGCTGCTCTAACCCTGCATGGCTTTAAAGTGGAAATGCAGTTCACTTCATGCATTACTAAAGAAAAAAATGTCATCAGCCTTTGTCCATCTTTAATTTTTTCAAACAAAGTTCTGCTATCCACGTGTTTTACTTATGGATCTAATCTTAGTTTTGTTTGCAACATATTGGACACATTTACCCTATTGAAGCTTCAACAACTATTTGAGTGAAACCCTGTGTGAACTGCAGAGGAGAAATGTCTCCATATCTCCATGAAACATAAGCGGGATCCTCTCACGACACTCTGTTTTTTTCCTGTTTAATCTTTGTATTTCATAAATATATCATGTGGTTTTCTGTGACACATCTTAAACATCTTAAGTAACTTTTTTTTGTAATCAAATCTTTTATTGGTTTTCTAGATATGCACATGCAAGGACAATATGTACACATTGTACGTATACAAAGGTACTCAGACAAAAAACATAACAAATAAAAATAAATAAAAAAGAATATATATATATATATATATATATATATATATATATATATATATATATATATATATATATACAGGTGGACATGCAAAAACCTGCCCACATATTAACATATATATGCACATACCTGCCATAACATAATGCATACACAATCTCAGAAGTAACTATAACTAAATACGAATCTAGTAAAGTAAAACATGCCAGATATGGTACCTCCATCTTTTATTGTAAAGTAGTATAATAATCGTACTTAAGTAGGCCTACGATTAAAGAGTAAATGTATTTTCCATCGATGCAGGCAGGATATTCCATCTGAGTCAGTCAGATTTTTGCCGAGTATGGAGCTCTTCTCCATCCTGTCATAGCAGTCAATGATTACCAGCCACACGTCATGCTGAGAGGAACAATACAGCAGCTCTTAGGTAAAAGCTGCATGTCTAAGAATTCGACAGTAAAGCAGACTATAGTGGGGCTCCTCTTGGCAACACAGTGGCATTCTCTTTCAACTGGACAACATTCAGAATAATCTCTCCTCTTGCCTCCTTCTCTTTTTGGCATTGTATCACTGTCACCTTGAGCCCATTGAGCCTCTTGAGACATCTGTGCAAGGACCATGACCAAGAACTCTCAGCAGTGTTCAGTGACTGTACACAAGTTTGTTTACTTTTTTTGTGTGCACAAAAATGACACCACAGGTTTTCCAAATGTTAAAACTCCATCAACAACAATAACAGCAGAGGGGCAATGCTCTCTGCTGGAGGCCGGCATGCTGCCGTCTGACTGCAGCAAAGCTTCGGTGGGAGCTCCATCGTGGTTTGAAGACACTGACTGTGCTGTTTAAGTGAAGCTTTGAAAACTTTTTTTTAACTCTTTGAAGACCAATGGAATGTGAATGAAGCATATATACCTCACAGTTCATCTGACCATATGCTAATGCCCAAAAATAATAAGAAAAAAATCTAGTTTAATCTCAAACCACGCCAACCAACGCTTTACATTCTCTCAAGCAAGGCAGCCATTCACAGACGCTACCAGAAAGCTAGTGCTCTCCTTCCCTCCGCAGCTATTTCTTGCTGCACCTTAAACATGTGTTTGCAGTCAAGTCAAACATTTAGTGAGATCAAAAAATCAACCAGTTTACACAGGAGACTGGTCTTTTTTGTTAATCCCTGTCTCCAGAAGGTAAACAGCTGCACTTGGAAAAGTCATGGGGCAAATGATCAAAAGCAGCTGAATCTTTCCAGGATAGATCTAGAGAAACCACGCCATTTAACATAAATATACTAAACATCAATTCATCTATTCAGATTCGATGGAGACAGTTAATGTTGAATAGGGTGACCAGACGTGCGGTTTTACCCGGACATGTCCTCTTTTTGAGACCAAAAAAAAGCGCCCGGCAGGGTTTCCAAAAACGTCCGGGACTTTGCTTCGGCGGATATTTCCGTTTCTCTGGGTCTTTCACAAGTTTTTACCCCTTACAAGTTTTGTAAATGGTATCTCCCTTACGTTCCACCTGAACAGTCATTGGTCGACTGATCTCAGTGTTGCCAGATAAACAAAATCCCCCTTTTAGGCATGTATATCACAAAACAGGCAGAATAATGTATATATACATATTTATATATATATATATATATATATATATATATATATATATATATGTATATATATATATATATATTCATTTATCTTAGTTAAAACATACACACGTTTGTTTTTTTTTCACTAAAGTGACAGCGAGTAACAGTTACTCGTACTCAGTGTCACTTGGTGGGGGAAAACCACTGCTGGCACGGGAAGACGTCACTCCGTAGCCCTCTGGAGATCATCAGGTCCGATGCGCGGCCACGCCTCGAACCCCGATCTTCCTGAGAGACCGCACAGCCAGCGTTACCACTAGCGCGCCGTGTCAGCCAGTTTCCCCGAAGGGGAGCTAGAATGCTGTCGCCTAGTGGAAACCACTGCTATTTACACTCTGGTTCGGTGCTCCGTGACGTCAATGGTGACGTCATAGCACACAATCAAAGCGCAGTGACGTAATGGAATTCTGGATGGATCCGTCTGCGCCTCAGACGCAGCCCCCCCTCCGCCCCCCCCCCGTCCCCGTCCCCCCGTCCCCGTCCCCGTCCCCGTCCTGCTCGCCATGGGAGCCCTTTCCTATCTAAGGGGGGGCATCATGAAGGAGTTATGCCGAGGTGTCCTCTTTTTCACAAACTCAAATCTGGTCACCCTAATGTTGAACAACTTTAATGCAGGAAAAGGACCCCATTTGTAAGTCAAGTTTAGCAACACAAGTATGCCACTCATTCTCATTTTACAGAAGGATACGATCTCCCTCTGGTGGCCATATTAGTAAATTACATATACAACTTTTGAAACTGATAATAATAAAAAAGTCAAATAACAGTTGAACAGTAGCAATATTTATGTCACCAATAGCATGTATTTTGCCATTAACACTTAGCAGCGTGTGTGCCTTCACGGCCTGGAGTTTATTTTGAATGTCCTATGGACTACAAATTGTACTTTTCTGTAGTTTCCACATGATGACACAGGGGGGCGCTGGTGAAGTGTTACTCCTCACACATGAACAACAAAGGGGTTCTGAGGGTAGTAACTCATACAGTTTCTACTTACCTCAGCAACTACAGGCGGAATAAGAGAGAACCAGGAGGGACTGCAGCGCTGCCTTTGACTGCGCCATGCGGACTCAATGCACACAGTATTAATAAACTGAACATGCAGAATATCACGTGCACTTATTCATTATTCTGCATGTGATTCACAAAGAAGAACATTTTAAATTGACACATAGATTTCAAATTATGCAAAACGACTGTGACTTGATATGCATGTATCACAAATAGTATCTGTTCTTGACGTTCTTCTGGTCTTACACATATTCATGTTTGAATTGTTTTGTTTGAATGTACAGCTCTCCTGCATATAGGTGACCCTTAGCAATTACTGGTATTATATGATTTACCCTGGTGTGATTCTTTGTATTTGGTTTCATTGTGTTCCTGCAGACATCCATTACTCACAATATGTTCGTGATACATTTATCCAAACTAATGTGTTCTTCCGTGGGAGTGGAGAGAAAAGAGCAGCCACAGGGCTGGTGGGCTACCACAGTTTATATATAGTTTATATATGTGTTCATATTTTATGATTTTTATATGACGGCAGAATGTTCGACAAGAAGTGGTTTCGAGTTATTCTGAGACATCATTCTGATCTCAGTTTCAAAATGATTGTGTAATAACTGCAATCGCTCAAATGTCATCAGAGCTCATCAGAGCTTGTGCTGCTGAGCTCACAACCCAACACAAATACTCAGCAGGATATTACCATGAATGTGGTTAAATATAGCAAGCGTGTTTAGCCCTGCTTGAATAATGTCTATTGTCTGTGAATGTATGCAATCAAACCGCTCATGTTAAAATCCTTCTATGTAAACTAATAGCAGGAACATCCTCAATCTTGAATAATCTTGTGACACAATACATCTGAATGTATTAAATGACTAATATGCACATCAGCATGGTGTGTCATTACAAAGATTACTTTAGGGCGTGATATCTTTGTGTTTTAGACAATAAGAGACTTGTTCTTGCTGCTTGGTGATATTTTCATGTCCTGATGTTGATGTTGTTAAGACAATATAATTCTGTTACTTCATGTCTAGACATGCTGATGAGTTTGGAAAGAAACAAAACTCTTTTATTCACATGATAATCCGGGAGAGCTCATAAGCAGGGCCGGTTTCAGGTGCTGCTGTGACGTGAGACGGAGAGAGTAGACAGCGGAGGTCTGGCCCTTTTTTCCTTGGTGCATTACAATAAACCAATTGAGGGCCTTCAACAATGTATTAATCCAACTTAATGCAAGATATCCCTGAACATCAGAATTATATTCTGATTAATGCAAATAACGTCTCGCCTAAACTGTGTCTCAGCGTTGAAAGAGGCTAACAGATAGCGTTCATTACTGCAAACGATGTATCAATCAATCATTATTCAAGCTTGTTATGAGGTCCCGCATACATGCGCACAAACACTCCCATGTGCAGGTTGAACAACGTGTGTACACACATATTTCTATTCCATTTTTTGTTCTATCTATTCTATTCATATTTCTTTGTTATTGTCTCCATGTTGCCCTTTCAACAGTCAGATTGCCAGGTTGTTCTGTATTATTGCCTCGGTGAATGCCTTTCAGCAGGGGATGCAATCATCTGCAGGCATATTCTCTGTCTCCATGGAGACCAGGAGCAGGGGGAGGAGTGGCCCGACGGGAGGGGGAGCAAGCTGATGTCCAGGATTCATAGACTAACCGAGCCTCTTGTGAGTCCCTGAGAAGAAACAATGGCAGGAAGAGAGTGGGCTGCTCTACAGGCCCTCTGTGCTCTCTATCGCTGTGTCTCTCTGTCTTTTGTTTTTTCTGTCTCGTTCTGTCAGTGTGTGTTTCCTCCTCACATTCTCTCTCTCGCACACGCACACACGCACACGCACGCACACACATATCCACAAAACCTTGGGATGACCTGGACTGTCTGCAAGAAAGCAGAGGACAATGAAAACAAAAACAGGATGCCAGAGACACACCTCATGTGAATACCCTAAACACAGGGGATTATATTTCCATTGGTTGTCTGAAGTGTATTCATTAAATATAATAAAGTTGTCTTGCTGGTATTTGTTCATAAACCAAATTCAAGTCAAGTTGTGACTTGATGGGTTTAGTAGAGGATCATCAAAGTAATCTCAAGTCGTCCTGAGGGGAACATGAATGGTTATTCCCATTTCATGGAAATCCAAGCAAACTTGCAACAGTTAGTTCATGTTAAGGAGATATTTCAAGTGAAAATGAGCATGTGCTGGTCGTGCTGCAGGAAAAATCAAGATCACCAAAGTAATTCTGGGCCATAAATGTCTGTCGAAAAATGTGATGTCGATTCGTCCGGCAGGTGTTGAGGTATTTCAATCCGGAGGTGGACCAACGGAGCGAATGACGCTGCCATCTGGGGCCCTGCTGCTCGGTGGCTAAAAATAAGCATGTAGCATTTTTGCACAGCTGTGACTGTGTTTAAGGAAGCGTGAGTCTAAATTGGATTCAGATGGGGCTTCACACAAGCATGTGCCGTCTTATATAGTCGACCCATTGATGATCGAGAGCTTGAAGATTCTGTCTTAACCTCGGAAAAAGCACTCTGGAAATGATCTGACCTTTAGCTGCATTCCTGTAAATTGACCGTCTGCCAAGAATTGTGTTACATTAAGTTGCCATTGACTTGCCAGATTCAAGTGCTATTAATATTTCAAACTTGTGACATTTTCTTCTGTGTCCCTGGGCCTAAGCTCAAGTCCTAATGATTCAATGAGTTAAGATCTTTGTGTTTAAACTTGCTAGTGTGATGGGTCAAACGTTGATGTTCAACAAATCCGGAGGCTCCTGAGATAGACGGTATCTGCATGGCTTTACATTGCAGGGATATAGTTGGAAAAGCCTCAATAGAGACTGGTATGCATACAGTATCCCTGTTAGAAGGTAATATATCAGTGATTATGTATTCCTACAGTTGGAGAGGTAATATAATAAATGCTGTCTTCTGCCTCGGCCATGAAAGACCTTTATGAAGACGTCCGACTTCAAAATAAAACGGTGTTGAGCAGACATATAAAATCAAGTCCTTGCTGAAGCTCAGTGGATGATTCCAATAGAATCTAGTGAGAAAAGAGTCCACACATACAGAACCAATACATCCATTATTATTATATATTTTAAAGTACTTAACTATAAATTACCAAAAAGTAGAATCACAAGAACAGAAATCAGACTTTCAAATATTTTTAAATAAATGAAGCAGAACACATTTCCTATGATTGATAGACTCAATGAGTTTTCCATAATAATGTAAACTGTCAGATTATTGTTATGATGATTACATTATATGTATATGTGTTATATCTGTCATTGCATCTATTTTAAAACCGCGTGTGTTAAGAACATCTGCTAATCTTGAGTGATATAAGAAAAATATGTTTTGTGTGTGCCTATGTATGTTTATTACACATTTACAGCTTTTAATATCCATCCTATTCACAAAGACTGTAGGTTACAATTTTGCAACGATTGGTATAAAGATAATCATTTGAAAAATGTAACTGGGGAAAGCATGTATTACCATGTGTTGTTATTTATAGTGCACATGACCTATAAGTAGAACTATTCATAATCAAGAATGTGGGTGTTAATAATAAGTAAGTCAGCTAACAAGATACGCGTCAGCTCAGTGTTGATGCTAGAGGAAGCTGTTTTAATATTTATTTTTATTTAACTCAAATGCTAAATGTAATATGTTTACAGCGCAAAGGAAGGTACAGATTTTAACATATTTATTAAACATATATATCCTTTCATCCCTCCAACATTCCTCTATAACCCACCCGCCTCCCACACAAGTAATACAAAACAGTAGGTATATGCAACCATCAGAATAATAATAAGATAATAATAACATTATTAATATTTTTATTATGAAGAAGACGAAGAAGAAGAAAAAGAAGAAGAAGAAGAAGAAAAGAAGAAGAAGAAGAAGAAGAAGAAGAAGAAGAAGCTTGAGGATCCTCTTAATACAAATTTGAATTATTATTATGATTATTATTATGATTAGTATATTTCAGAAATAAGAAGAGATTACATTAACAGGATTTGCATGCAAATAATAATAGGCATTGAGGCATTATTCTCCATGTGGACAAATAAAGTGGCAGCTTTTTGAGCTATAAAAAAAGAATAACAAAGAGGAAAACGGTGAAGAAACCCGCGTTGGTCATATGGCACATTGTTGTTGTTATTAATAATGGAGCCCTGCGTGGTGACGTCAGCGCAAGGTGCGAAGGATAACGTGGCTAGTTCGCGGAGGAGAGCAGCCTCCCCATCCCGTCCGTGAAGGCAGCACGAGCTCCACTCCTCCCGCCTGCTGTCTGTCGCCGCTGCTCTAACAGTGAAACTCATCCCTGTCCAGCGACATGGAAACATCCTCCTCGCGCTGAGCCGAGCCTGCGCGCGCCGAGCTGTCGACGACGTCTCCCCAGGTAGCGTCAAGAGCTGGGATCTCTTTGTGGTCCGCTAAGCTAACCTTTTACACTTTGTTTGAACAAATAAGGTACATCTTACGATGAAAAACGCTGATGTTATCTTGAACATGAGGTTGTGTGTATTAGAAACAGAGGTAAACACATTGATTTGTGTGGTTTTATTCGTTTTGACGTTTGCCTCTTTGTGTTTCTGTTCTCCGACGGAGAAGCGTTTCTGGTTGCTAGGGACCTGTTGCTATGGGCGTGGTTTTCCTCCTGCACGTGTTCAGCTCAGAAGTGAAGTATTTTCCGGGGATTTCGTTTGACAGATAGTGTCTTTTTTAGTTAAAAAATATATATATATGCCTACCAATATATACTTAAAATTAGATTTGAATAACGTATACACATTTATACGCCAAAATTATAGGCAGACTTTTAAGGAAGTGTCTTGCTCTTGTTACTTTTATGCTTTTAAAAACATGTAAATGAATAAAAATAATTGCATATTAAATATATGATTTGTTACAGCTGCATTTCCAATGTATTTCATGAGCACACTATTTTATATAGAAAAATAGCAATGGGTTCATGCCTCTAAGCTTAAATAGTAAGAGTCCGTGCAAAGTACTACTGCTCAGTACAAAGTTCTACCTTGCAGTGCAAAGTACAGTGGATTACTACTGCTCTTGTAATCCACTTTTGCTCCATTTGAAAGAAGAGAAGGTATTCCAGCTTTGATTGCTCGTGGCTTTAAGCCACTAACAGCTCATGGCAGCTGCTGTGAGTCACGTATCACACACATCGTTTGTTTTGATTGACGCAATAAGAAGTCTGCTTCCAAATTTGAGAATCTGGACACACTATTATGAAATTATGTAAAATACATGATAAAAGGATTTATGGTAGAGGAAGGTAGTTTAACCTGATCATAAGAAGAGATGTGGTAACATGCTGCAGTTCATGTTACCATCAATTATCGTGGTTTTATGATTATACCATTCATTAATATGAGTCAGATATCTGTTTAGCATTAATATGGGGAACATAGAGATGCTCACTGCCTGCTTTATGACCTTCATTTCAAGTGAAAAAAATATATGATGTGTATAGTCGTATATCATCCTTTGAGAGCATATGAGATGCTGCCAAAAGACCAGAGGTGTTTTTTTATCTTTATGAACTCAACAGGCCTGTAAATCTTAAACCAGTCTGTACTCTCAGCCAACAGTTGGCGTAACTATTGATTTCTATTTTTAGGTTATCATTTTTCTCACGCAATTAATTAATCACACAGTCCTTAATGGGCTCATTTGTTAATAGTGTTTGGAGCCAACCCACTGAAATAATTACATAAGAACAATAAATATATATCCGTTTGTTAGCGTGGGACGGTGTTGAGTTCTTTAGATTAAAAACCAACTTGCAGTTGCAATAAATAGTTGTGACATTGTAATAGAGTGGGTGTATACAGCACGTTGGCAGGCAGCCACATTGCTTATGTGTGGGAGTTGTGTGGTATGATTGACATTCGTCTGGCTCTGTCGCTATTTGCACGTTAGCCAAACCATCTGGAAGCGTCCGTGAGTCCGGGGACGCATTCATCTTTTCTCCATACATTTAAAACATTCAGCATCGATCGTGACGATGCTGAACGATGGGGTTTTTGTTCCATGTTCCATCACTCTTCACCACCTTCCTTCCTCTCCTATAACCTCTCTGTATAATCCTCCTCCATCAACATTTGCCCTTGTTTCTCTTTTTGTCATTTTTTCTCCCCCCTGTATTCTACCCTGCACCACTTTCCTGCCCTCCCCTGGCTCTGCTAGCCAAGAGGTGGAGCTGTCACATGCCATCTGGAGGGTCACAAGGTGACCAACCATCTTGTTCTCCGCTCTCCTTTTCCTCGAGGCATATCTGTCAGCTCAGGAGTCAGTGACGGTGAGAAAGGGCTTGACTTACCAGGAACAACAGTCGGAGATGATTCAAGAGAAAGGACAGAAAGATAGTAAGGAAGGATGTGGCAGTAGGGGAGTTACAGTAGTGCGGATATGGTGGTTTTAATGGAAGTAAATTACGGTGAGAGTGATGAGAGGGACTGAGCGACATGCCGTTGGAGACACCACAGAGACAACTTCAGGGAAGTGTCTGGGAGGAGTGAGGAACAAGCTAATGTGAGAAGAGAGAGAGAGCTGGTGAAGAATCTCTGTGGTCTCCCTAATCTGTGTTGGTTAGAGATAAACTGAGAGTAAGAAGTGACGGGACAAACTGCCACAGCTGAGACGGACGACCCCGATCCCCCCAGGCCTCTAACACGGAGCAGCCAGTGGGTAAGGGTAGCACATCTTCTCAATGTCCCAGGGATTTGTGGTGTGTACACAGTCTGCAATGTCATATTATCAGATTTCCGCCATTCAGTTGCTCACATATGTTGATAGAAACACTGTATATGTTCATAATAATCTTATTAGTTGCTGTAGTACAAAGTCCAATCCTTAGCTTTCAAGGCTCTGACCCATTGAGACACATTTATAAAATCTCAATCGAAATTTACTTTGAGGGTTATTATGACGTCATAATGAACCCAACATCTGTCTCAGCTCCAATCAGCATCAAGTTACCTTTTGTGCACCATCCCACCAGTGTAGTAATGCAGCTTAACAACAGAGGTCAGGTCAGAGAGGCAGAATTTCCCCTCGAGGCAGACAGAAGCGGGTGACCTTTTCTGCCTCTGTCATCTTGAGTGTAAAATTGCCCTTTGCAAACGAAAAAGCTAAATTATTTATCCTTACACATCCAGGAAAAGGCAATACATAATGTATTTGTATACCACAGTTAATGCACAAGGGCATGGTATGCAACACACACATATACTATACATATATATATATATATATATATATATATATATATATATATATATATATTTAAAAAATATATGTTTGTATTACTAAAAAGTAAGTAAATAAATAAAATGATATGATACATTCCATCACTAATGCTGCAAGATCTTTTGGTTGTTTATTCCCATCCATGCACAGTACAATGACTAAACTTTACAACAACTTCAGACTTTTTGGCTTCAATTTTGGCTTTAAACTGTCAAACCGTATTATGTCCAAAATATGTAACAAAAGATTTACCAACACACACAAACAGGTTAACCCCAGGTGGGGCTGATTAACATCCAACCACCAGCTGAGGCCCCGCTCCACCCACTCTGCAGCCGAGCCTAAGCACACCCTGTTATTTCAAGACTGCCTTTATGTGTCTGTGGGCGAGCTGAGACCTTCCTGCTGGTCTTTGATATTCAGCCCTGGATTATGGACTCTGATTACAACCATAAAGGCAAAAGTTGAGCGCAGATTTGTGTGTTTAAGTTCGAGTAAATCATTGATTGTAAAGGGAGAAAGTTGAGAACACAAAGGAAGTGGAAGGAATTCCCACTTTCATGAGCATAACTTTATCCAAACAGTTTGTCAAGCCGTCCAACCAGTCAGTCAGTCATGCAGCTGTTGTGTCCTCGTGCCCAATCCATTCAGCTCCAGCCATTCAGACAGGGTCTTCCCTCTGTTGGTGTCCCAGCCCCAGTCAGCTATTCCAGCCCTCAGCTCCTCTCCTTCCCGCCCCCCCACCCCTCACGCAGACCTCCTTTCCTGCCCCAGGATGCGATGTAGTGACGTGCCCACCAGCGCAGACCTAAAGTGTTTGTGCACCGAGAAGATTACAAGGGAATAGCGTGCCAGGGGCAGGCAGCTGCTGTTTCCTACAGCTTGCAGCCGCGTGGGGGGACGACCGCAGGATGCCGTGGCGGAGAAGCGGCTCTGCAGCCCTGCTGCTTCTCTCGGGCCGAGCCATCGCGTGGGCCAAGGCCAGGTAGGATCAGGCCTCCGCCGAGGACTCAGGGGTGCTGGGACTCGAAGCTCGTCCACGGATTAAGCTACTTCACTACTGGTGGGCGACACGGGGTATGGGTGCTCAGCAAGGTTAACAAAAGTGTTCCTTGTGACTCCATACTTTAGATTGACTTATTTCTACTGGGCAGTTCTTACTGATCATCATTTTTAGTGTTTTTTTGTGATCTCTTTCCATGTTAATGAGTTCCTGTATCAATGGACAGAATCACATTCTCAAGGCTGTGTGAGCAAACCTTTGCATTCTCTGCAGGCTAAGTGGCTTGCCATGGAATTCAGCACCGAGGATTAAACACAGTGTTGCTTTCAACGCCAGCAAGTTTTTCAAGCGGATTACCAGATTTCTTGACCAGAGTTGGTTGAATGTGGTTGTTACTGTGTGTGTGTGTGTGTGTGTGTGTGTGTGTGTGTGTGTGTGTGTGTGTGTGTTGTCTCCCACGGGGCTGAGTTTGAACGTAACACAACAGTTTGACATTTTCTTCATTCTTCTCCCGGAGTGGCCGGCTTCCTGTTGACTCCCTGTGTTGGTTTGGAGCCCATTCAAACAGAAACTGTCCTAACAGCCTAGCAGCTTTTACATTACAGTTAGATGCTTTTATCCAAAGCGAATTACAATCATACACCGTAGACACAGCTAGGGGGGATTCAGAATGTCTTGCTCAAGGACACATCATCTAGGGCTAGAAAAGCCGGGGATCGAACCACTGCTCTGATTGAAAGATGGACCTACCACTGACCCACAGTCTCCAGGATCGTTGGCATGGTGAAGAATGTAATTAGCAGGTTTAAAAATAAGAAAGTCTTTGCTCTTGGTTTTTGAGGCAAAACAACTTCTCCATAGAGAAGAGTGTATTCCATAGAGGGGTGGCATACTTAGTCATTTTACTTATGATTCTGGCTCAAGACTATTTTTATCTCTATAAAGGCAAAATTAAAAACCTTAATCCCAGATCTATTTTTTAGATAGAAAGCGAGTTGTATGACTATCTGGAGGGAGGTGAAGTAACTGGTTTTCTCACCTCTTTCCTCATCTCACCAAGTATCTGGTTCAGTCCGTCGACATCTTCAGTTGATGGTCCATCAGCCGCTTTACAAGAGAGAATGAACCACTGATGATGAGACATTTATTCGGGGGGAATGTTTGAAGGTTTGAGGGGTTGCAGTGTCGACCTCAGACAATGTTGACCGACCTCAGACTTGAGACCTTTTCTCTGCCTCTTGCTCCACATATATGCACATGCACACTCAGCCACCTGGGTTCTATGTAAACTGTTCAGGTAAGCACTCAGGTATGAGGTTTGACAAGCACGTACGATTTGAGTGTTGCAATACGTCGCTTTCGTTGGCTTATAAGGCCTTATTTGATTTACACGTCATGAGCTGTCACAGCATACGTATGTGCTCTTTGATTTAGGATTAACTGCTCAAGCACAGAGTTTCGGAAAGAAGAAAACATCTGCAACCATTCATCTGTTTGATTAACTTAATTCATACAGTAACAACAAAGCAAAGAGGTCAAAATGGGCCTCTTTCTTTTCCACAAAGAACCGCTGATCAATAAGGTACATTTAAGTTGTGTAGCTTACCCTAAAAGGCCAATAAAATGCCTGATGTTTTCATCTGAGTGCAGTCCGCATTTACCCTTTAGCTGAACCATTCTTTGTTAACGTATATAAGACCTGGTCTAACAAGTGTTATCTCACAGCCCATGTCTTTTTGACTTGTTTTTAAAAGTGTCAAAGATTCTTCTTTTAACTAGATTTTGATGGCCGTTAGGCGGGGCGTGTCCCCTCAGGGTGGCGAGGGAGGGGACAGGTGTGAATGATGTGTCGATGTATGGGGACTCGTCACTCCCTCCTGCATTCCAACTTCAGCTCTACTAAGCCCCGAGCCTCAGTGAACAACACTTCCTGTCAGCGAGCAGTGATACTGGAGCGGCAAACAGATTTGCACAACTCTCAGACGGGGTTCAACCAACAGGCCTGGATGAAGCTAGGTTTTGGTACTGGATTGCAATCCCTGGATTCCTTTGGCATTGTGGATATGAGAAGCATAGAGGAGGAATTGGAGGGCATGCTCGGATCCACCATGCAATTTCCACGCACCAGGTTGAGCCGCTTCGGGCTTCGTCCTATAAGCCCAGCGAGGAGCAAGCGCGCGAAGCCATCCTCCCAGAAGAAAAAAGCCAGGTATGTGTGATGAGAGGGAGCCGGAGCTGGATCTGGGTCAGCAGGTTCAACGCTGGACGTGTTTTGGTGAATGGTTGAATGGCGTCTGGGTTTGAAGTGAAGTTGTGCAGATGGCTCACTCCAATAACCAACAAAGTTCAGTGCCACTGCAGTTATGGGATGTGCAGTCCATGCTGGAGAGTCTGTGTTTACCTCCTTTTTTTAGATGGTTCCTATTTATTTGTTCATACAATTTTCAGACAAACAGACAAACCTCATTTGTGGAATCGAAAAAAGTTTATCTTGAGAAAGTTTGAGTCGTTTTAATATTTTCACATCATTTTAGTTTCATTTGAATTTCTGTTGCGTTCCCTATTGAAGTGGATCCAGAGTGCACAGTCGGCTGTCTGCAGACCTCTGACCTCTCAGGTTGATGTATAAAAACATAGCTTCTTGGTTAACTTTGGCACATTTACAGAACTGTTTTTATGAATGTGCATTATCCCTTATCAAATAAACCAAAGTGAAGATGTGGGTAATCCAAAAGAGAAGCAGGGTTTGGCCTCGGGCACCTGTGTGTGAGTGGTGTAGTGAGCGGGATGTCTGAAAATAATATAATTTTATTGGATAATGTTGATTACTGATCAGATAATAGCTATATTTTATTGTAATACTTCACATATCTGTTTTCTGATGGATATTGTTTTTCTCTCGTCTGTAATTCCACATCCCAAACGGAGAAATTCATGCAATAGCATATATTTACTCCGCAAGTATAGGTTTGTCCAAACCATAATTAAAAAGATTACACACATGGCGTTACAATCTTACTGGGACTAAATAAAGCTCAGTATTCAAAGTGGATCCGCCTATAAGTTTAAACAGTTAGTCGAGTTACAGAAAATTGGGCAACAACAATGATCCTTTGTGTATGTAATTTGTCAAACATTCACGACATACATGAGCTGGTTTGAGCTTCTGGGTTGTGAGGATTAACTTTTCTCCTTTTCTTTTCTTTTGTGTTCTTGGGCCTGTCGAGTGTACGATCCTACAAGGGAATGACAATGACTATTTTCTATTTCTCTTGTTTCTAGAAGCTTCTTATGAATTAAGTATCTATTGAAACTCCTGACACCTCAGCAACCCCCCCACCTCACCCCTCCCCTCTCCAGTCAGAGATGCCTTGGAACTGGTTTAGCGCTCCAAAGCATTGATCTGGAATAAATCTGATCTGGCTTCAACGTTGATGTGGTTGGTTGTAGCATTCATCAGAAACGTTTCATTCATATCACCGCTCAGAGAGTGTGACAGGTATGTTTGGCTCAACTATATATGGTTTACACAGCACTGTTTTTGCTTCAAGTTGGCACCATCGGCCATCTGGCATTCCTCTGAAATGAAAGAGTGTGGCTTGGTATGTCTCCTGAGATTCGCTGACTGGAGGAATGTGACTGAGCCGCACACCGATGGAGTGACTCAGCCGACCACTTCCGGTGTCAGTCATCCCCAGGTCACGGTTCAGTGCCTGCAGGGCGCAAGTGTATCTCTGTAGCCGAGTGCGTCCCATTGTTGTCAGGGAACAGTTGCACCATCTCTAGTTGAGTCCTCCGCGAGCTCCATTTTTTTCTGGCAAGTTTTCAGAAAACAATCTACGATGATTTAATTGTGTATTTTACGTTGTCTCGTATTCTTCCGCTGGTAGTGGGTGTTTTCAGTAGATGAAGGTGTGTGTGTGTGACCCATAGGAAACCAGATCTCACATTATTACAGTGACATCTAGTGGCTCGACGGGGTACTACGCCTCCTGGACACATTTAGCAGGAACAATAGAGCCCCCCTCTCTCTGGCCATCTCGCTCCTCGCGCCGCTCCTTTTGTCCTCTCCATCGCTCTGGGCTCTCCCGGCTGATTCATCCTCCCCGCATCGCTTCAATCTTCATTCCTCCTGTGTGTTTGTATGCGTCTTCGTGTTGCCGCTCGCCTGTTTGCATGCATGCGTGCGATTTCTTTACGTGCGTGTATGTCTGTACCAGAAACCCCAGCCCCACCGAGATGAGCGTGGAGCCCTGGGCCAGCCCGCAGGACCAGGCAGCCGCTGAGCAGCACCCACACGGCACCCACGCGCCCTCCTCCCAGGACCAGGAGCAGCACCCCGACAAGCTGTGCCTGGATTCCTTCTGGAGCGAGGTGGAGACCATTCAGCAGGGGAGTGGCTACACAGACCTCGAGTGCAGCAGGAGAGACTCCAGACAATCAGAGGGTAAATACCGCATGGCTGCTCCTGTGCTGATCGATAAAGAAGATGGAGGGAGGGATGAGAGGGATGAGGGCACGGAGGTTCTGATTCCCGGTAGAATCACGAGGATGAAGCATCAGTGTTTAACACGGCGGGTGCATACATATGCTTCATGATGCATGCGTGACAACAGGTCAGGTGTCGCTCATGAGGCAAATAAGTGCTCATCACCATGACAACACCATCAAACACTTTTGGGCTGGGAGTGTTTTATGTGTAAAAGCCACATAATGGGAATGCCCCTTTTTTATTGTGTTAATTCTGCCTTTTAAAAGATCCTAATCATGGTATGTTAAACAGAAACACTCTTTCCAATGAATTATTCGCTAATGAGAAAACCCTTTGAAGTCTGGATTGTGTTGTGGAAGTGAATGTATGCCCCATTATTATGTTGAAAGAGTGAAGATGATGTTCTTCTTCTTTATTGATCTCGAATATTTCCCTAACGAGCGTCTTTAGTGTCCAAAATCCGGTTGCACCAGCTCTTCGTGAGTTCACACTTAAAACTCAAGATTAGCATTTACACTCCTTGACTACCAGGTGTAACTGTTGTGAATCGACAAAGCTAACGTTAGCTTACAACACGTTTAGATTGAACAGGTGAAGATATACGATCCAATAGGCTTGATGCATCTGACCTGACACAAGATGTGTCGCTATGCTACATGTTGCTCACTACCTATAATAACATCACTATTGTCGTACGACTGAAACACACATTTGCAGACATAAATTAAACAAATGTATACCATATTTTAGTTAAAGACTGGCAGTTATTTCAAATATATTGTTTATGTTACAGCGTGTGGGCCTGCAGTGACTTCCTGTTGACATACTCCGTTGCTCTTGATTGGGCCGTATAAGATGGTTCCTCCTAGCTATCGTTCCTACAGACTGAGGAGGAACCAAATCCAGTCATCTAGACCTAGTATTATAAAGAATTATATTACTATGGGTCAGTGGGTAGCAGGTCCGCCTTTCAATCACAGGGTTGGAGGTTCAATCCCCGACCTAGTCGATGTGTCCTTGAGCAAGACACTTAACCCTGAATTGCACCCTGTAGCTGCATCTACAGTGTACGAATGTAACAGGATTGTAAGTCGCTTTGGATAAAAGCGTCAGCCAAATGACATGTATTGTAATGTAAAAATGACATCACATACAAATTCTCACTTATTGAAATTGTGCATTTCAAAATGCACGACCTCTGCGTGTTGCTGCTGTGTGCCGTTGCCCGTGTGGATCCTTCACCGCCCGTTGTGTGTTGGTGTCTCAGAAGGCGAACAGGAGGAGCAGTGGCTGGCCGATGCTGGCTTATCGACCCTCATCAGCGACGACAGCGAGGATGTAGACAGAGCCGTGCTGCTGTCCACTCTGACCCGGACCCAGGCCGAGGCCGTGCAGCGGCGGCTGGATTCTTACACGCTGTCCCTCCGCAAGAGGAACAAACCGGCGCCGCGAGACGTTCGCGACATCTTCAACTCCCCCATCACTCAGGTCAGGACTTTGAAGCACCTCTGAAAACAGTTGTTCCGTGACTCGCAACGGCCTGGCAGAGGAGGAAAAGCGAGAGGAGGCTCGCTCCCCATGCCTTCAAATAATGTAAAAATAGGGGGATAATAATGAAGTGCGGAATTTGAGAGTGACTTGTAACACTTCCTACGTCATTTGTTTACTTCTACCCACACGGAAATACAAAGACCAGTCTCAGGCTTACTGTTATGCTGTCAACGTTGCATGCAGAGAAATATAAAATATTAATTTCCCCGGTGATTCTCACAATGAAGGCAAATCACACATAAAGGCCACGCTTTGTCCTCCCTGTCTGCCTGAGCAGCCCTGAGAGGAGAACAGATACACTGGTCCTCTGATGCTTATCAGCCCTTTATCAAAGGAAACACTCTTCATATCCATCTCCATCTGCTCAGTGGACACTATAAAACACGGCCACTATTCCCAGCGGTAGATGACATATTAAAGGCTATTTTTAACAAGAGTTGTTCCTTTAGAGAAAGTGATGTAATTGTGCAGACAGGACATCTATTGTCCATCCCGCGAGACTCTCCTGCTCACGGATTTAAACCTCTTCCTGAGGTTTATATCCGTTATTTCCCATTTTGGTGAATTCTTACTTTTAGAATCAAGGGTTCAGTTCAGAGGTTGTTGCGTTGCTGATTGTAAAGCCCTTTCAGGAAAATGTGTGATTTGTTAGTAGAGTATTTAAATTAAACTTTGACACGCGTTTGTGACGTGTCTACAAATGCTCTCTTTCACCAGACTCTTCTTCCTGAGTCTCAGCATAGTGACGACTCTGCCCAGACCAGCATGGCATCGGTTGCAAAAAATCCGCTTTCAGGTAAGAGCTGCATATAGTAGTGTAATTAAGGTCAAATAAAACGAGCAATTAATTATGAACAGGTTTAACCACAAATGTGCTGCTTCACATGTCTTTAAAAAGACTTACATGTAGAAGAAGAAGTCAGGATTTGTGTCATCATGAGTCTGTTGCTATCAGGCCACAGACCCGTCATCTATCTCCTGATTGGTTCAGATTATAATCCCCGGATAACTCCCCAGCTGCTGAACGTCTCTGTCCTCACAGTGTTGAGTTCACTGGCCAAATTGCCAAATGTTTTAAATAGTATTTGTTCAAACCTTTATACATCAGTATTGACTCGTGATTTTTTATTTTTAGCTATGTTTTGGGGAGATAGAAGATAAAAAATAGCATATGGTTACATTTCCTCATATATCTTTAGATGTTTTTCTTCCTCTCGTTCCCCCGTGCAGGGTGCATTCAAATGTAATTTGAATGATTTCCCTCACACTTGACTTCCTCAAGTGAACTAGATTGTCGTTTGTGTGTGTTAATGGGTGTTTCCCAACTCACAGCTGTGACGCCGGAGCATCATAAAGGCGCTCCAAAAGAGGAATTCTTCATCACCGACGTGGCCTACTGCGAACAGGCCGTCATCTTCCTCAAACAGGCCAAACTTCCGCAGAACCACCACAGCCAACGCAGAAAAGAGGATGGCACGCTGCCTGTAAGCACCAACATATCCGTCTCTTCCTCTCATGACCGATTGGCTCTCGCTGCCCTTCAGAAAAACTGTTCAACATGTTATTTCAGAGAAGGAACTTCACGTCATGAAATGGGAACACAACGCAAATAGGGCATAAAAGGGCACAAGTATATATATATATATATATATATATATATATATATATATATATATATATATATATATATATATATAAAAAAAAAATGTGTATATATAAATGTGTGTATATATATAATATTTATATATAAATGTGTTTATATATAAATGTATATATATATATATATATATTATATATATAAATGTGTGTATATATATATATACACATTTATATATATAATGTATATATTTTTATATATATATAGTTTCACAGTGTGTACTTCCTAAAGTAATTTTCTTTTGGTTGGTGTGACGGTACATTGTACATTTATTTACAGAAAACAGGACATGATAACAATTTAAAAAATGTTGGCAAGGCAAGCTACATACATGATGAATAAAAACGGTGTGGGATTTTTATACCTGGAGGGAATATAAATCTTTGGTAATGGAGGGAAACTGAATCTCAATAATTTTGGGTTTTAGGACTCTTGGATAGAGTGGGATACTCTAACCCAGTGGTTCTCAACCTTTTTTGAGTAATATTCCCCCTATGAAATGTTTATTTCAGCCTAGTACCCCCTGACCAATGCAAAGCATTTTGGGTTGAAAAAAATATGTAATACGCAGAATTTTACATATAATATATCATATATACAATTCAGTTTATGAACTTACACTTATATGTTATTGAATATTTATTAAATAACTATTTTCAAAAGCTTTTTTGATGGATGCTCATTTAAAACATGTTTAAAACAAATCTCACGTACCCCCTAGCTAGAGGGCCTCCACTACCCCCAGGGTTAAACTTACCCCCATTTAAGAACTACTGCTCCAACTAAATGTTCACTTACATTTAAGTAAACCTGTCCAGACACACACAAATGTTATTGTTAACCAATTCTAACGGTCCCAGCAGTTGGTTTGATAACAGGGTTACAAATACAGGGAATGTCAAATAGAGGGAGTTAGCTCGGTTGTTGTGTCTCTGGGTCCAGCAGATGTATTATTCTATTTCACGAATAAGTTTCCTACGTGAAAACGTGAAGAATTTGTATATTTAAATGTGTTAATTAAACATGCATGAATACTGTTTCTCCACTGTATTGTATTAATCAAGGGAATGGTGGATGCACATAATACAATAGTGTGATTTATTATGTACAGTATTATATACATTATTTGACACTGTTGCCGTTTTCATCTTTCCCCCATTGTCTCTTCCTCCACTTCCCCTCCCTCAACTCTAATCCCCCTCGTCTCACTTTTCACTGCCTTCTCCTTCTCAGCGGGTGATCTGTCCCAAGTGCCGTCTCGGAGTGACCTGTATTCAGGATCTCTCCCACTCCGACATGAAGAAGGTGCGTCAGTTGGCTCTCATCGACATGACGGCGCTGTGCGACCTCTTAGAGCTGGAGGTCAAAAGGCACAAAACCAGCAAGAGGAAAATCCCAGGTATGACAGCACTGACACACAAAGAGGGCACTTTGCAAACACACACACACACACACACACACACACACACACACACACACACACACACACACACAAGGAAAGCTTTATTTCTAATTCCCTGCAGTCTAAATATGCTCCTGCCTCTTTAATAAGCTTTTTTTCCCCCTAATTAAAAAAATATCTTTCTGTATATATATATATATATATATATATATATATATATATATATATACAAGACATATTCTTCAGTAATACATTAATCAGCCATAACTAATTTGAGCATATTGGTGAGCCTTAGTACGATACACTGCAGCTACTGTGTGTTGGCGCGCTTATAAACACGTAATTACATCAGCTTGGCAGTATGACTGCAGATACACGCTCACACATACAAACACAACACAGGAAAATGTCTCCCACATGCACCGTTAGCTGGATGTGAAACAACCGAGTGAAACGTTGTGTCTTCCACAGAGAGCACGCTCTACGGCGTGCCGCTGGCCACGCTGCTGGAGAACGACCAGAGAATTAAGCCCAACACCACGACTCCACTCTTCATGCAGGCGGTAAGAACCCGGAACATGTATGACCTTCAAAATCACAATAAGTGTGTGAGGAAAATAGCTCTACGTGCTTTTTATCTGAGCATATCAGTTTTTAGATACTATCTGTCCTGTGCGTGGCCTTTGGCGTTATTTTAGCCCATAATCTAATGTGCCTATAATAAACCAGAGCTGCTTGACCATATTCTGCACAACATGTGTTCAGCACATTTTTGCTTTTGAACCTGCAAAACACGTCTTCAGATAGAAGCACATGAAGCAACCTGAGTGTCCTCTGGATGTGAAAACCTTGACCACACCCTGTATGTAGCAGCAGTTCCTGAGAATCACCAGCAGAGGTGTGCAAGAGATTCTTATCTAATGACGCCTGACTCTTTGCTAATGTCTCTCTCTCTGTCTCTCTGTCTCTGTCTCTCTCTCTTTCTCTCTATCTCTCTGTCTCTGCAGTTGTTGTCATTTTTGGAAAGGAAAGGTGTGGATTCTGAGGGGATTCTGCGGGTTCCAGGATCTCAGTCAAGAATCAAGGTACAATATTGACCACATTCCTTTTTGTGAATTATATGTTTTAAGCAAAGAAATGAAAAAAAATTCAAAGAAATGTCCATGACCTAAAGGGCAGCCAAGATATTGACACAGTTAAATGTCAGAAGGGCCTGAACAGCGGTGAAGAAAATCAAACAGCTTCCCTGAGTTTAAGTTTATTTGACATTTAGGAAAATCCAATAACACAAAATTAATCATGTACTTTTTTTTCAGCTTCTGTTGCCCAATCCAGCTGTTGATACTGTATTTAATTTCCACACATGAATCAGTAGATGGTGAATCAATACACCTAAAGGCAGACAGAAGGGGGCGCCATTCATCCCCCGGACAGATTACCAGGATGAAACAATCAAGTACCTTGACAGAGGATGGATTTGGCAGCAATGATCATTTAAGAAACTTAATATTTTTAATCTTTACAAAATATTATACCATTATGATTTATTTTGTTGGCCAAGTTATACAAATATACAAATATTTGTTATTATACAAATATACAAATATCAAGTATTTGTGAGTGTTGTTCCATTAATAGAAAACGACGCACTCTGGTTCTATGAACTTAATTCAAAGCTCAAAATACTATAAAACCATGTGACACCTATGGTTTCGTATTATCAAGAGGCTGTACAGTAGGAATGTAATACACAATGTGCGAAGAGGAGATAATAGAGCTTATAACTCTGATATTACACAAATGGAGTCTGAAAAACAGTTTTAACCTCATAATCCACCGTCATGAAGAGTTGATTATAATCCAAGCTGTAGCTGCTCTGGAGACCTATGAACTCTACAAGAGACAAACAATTCTCCACATATTTTCATCATTCAAAATAGCTGAACATGTAACATTTACGAACACTATACACTTTCTAAATGACATGTAGACTCACAAAAGCCATTATTATCAGTCATAGACACACAAAAAAAAGGGTTAACAGTTCCTCGGTGGTCATTGTTTTCCACCTGCAGCTGCTGCAGCAGAACTTGGAGACCAACTTCTACTCGGGGCCGGTCAGCTGGGACGAGGTGAGTCCGAACGACGCCGCGGCGCTGCTCAAGAAGTTCATCAGGGAGCTGCCCGCCCCGCTGCTCACCGCCGAGTACCTCAACACCTTCAGCGCCGTCAGAGGTCAGTGTGCCACCTTCTCCATCTCTTTGAATCCTTCCCTTCTGAGGCCTGGTTGCATAATGAACCGAGCTGTGATCACACGGTGTGTCAGGATGCAGACGGGTGACTTATTTGAAGTGATTTTATTGTGTCTGCGTTTTCTTATCTGGCAAATTGGATATTTACTGTGAAAATCCGGCGTACGCAACATTTCCTCCTCTCTTCCTCGACATGGCTTCTATTACCTGCTACCTGACGTACATATCTGCTGCCCACCTTCCCAGACAGCTCAGCAGGGTTCACATTATAATTACCCGAGCCTCTTCTCCCTGACTGCGTACATTTTCTGCTCCAGCTGAGAACGCAAAGCGTTAAGATGAACAAGTTGATAGCCTTTTTAAGAGCAGCTGTAAAAAGATCTTCTAATTTCACATTAGTTTCACCTTTATGAAAGAATGGACTGATATTATTAATATGATCTGATTGATGACTCACTGATATTTAGTTTGCGTAGAGAATCGCTACAAAGTGATGAACGACGTGTGACCGCAGAGACATAAGCTAACAAACCTAATGGCCACCTGTCACAATGTCATTAATCTTTAAGTATCCCATTACTCCCAGCCAAACGCAGAGGAAATGAAGAAGAGGAGTGTGTGTGTGTGTGTGTGTGTGTGTGTGTGTGTGTGTGTGTGTTGAGACCCGTCTTACTTTTGTTTCTTCTTCCTTCAGACATCACAGAGCTGAGGCAGAAACTCCACATATTGAACCTGTTAATCCTGCTGCTGCCTGAGCCCAACAGGAACACACTGAAGGTAGTCGCTGAAGGAACACACACACAAACACACACACACACACACACTTACATATAAACACACATACGTAAACTATTTCCACGTTCATTAACTACAACAGCTAAATATTCCTTTGCACATGTAATAATAGTGCATGAGTAACATTAACCTCATAATGTAAGCATTTTTTCTAAGCATTTTCTATTTGATACTTTAAATACATTAAAGTTAATACACTTAATGTACTTTTATTATTATTATTATTATTATTATTATTATTATGTTTAATTAGTGATGTTACCATGTGGTTCTGAATGCTTCCTTTATCGTGCACACTTGACCTATACAGGAACAGTAGAGGTTGAAAACTAGTTTCCAAAATGAAAGAGTCACATTTAAACATTTCTTTCATCTTCAGAATCAATAAAAGTCTCCATGAGCATTAAACCGGCCTAACACTTTTATCCACCATTCTTCACAGCCTACACACTCTTTCTTAAGGTTGTCAGAAATCCATCTCGATTTACACTCTGATGTAACCCGACATACCGCAGCACTGATTCACAGTGCATCCCTAGATTGTTCTGCCACTAATCCACATGTTAAACTCTCTGCTCTGTTATGTAACGGCTTGCATAAACCATGACTCACTCTCCCCGACATAAGTGTGCAGCCCGCTCCGCTTCTAGCATCCAGGAGCATTAAACCCAACTGAACTAATTACTCTGACTCCAGCGGAGGCGGCTGAAACTTACTGTGTGTGAGCATACGTCACGTTGAGGTGTCGCGGACCATTCGGTCACTGTGATGATTCACTTTACTCCATTTTGTGCGGCAGCGTTCGGTTGAAAGAGAGCGTCTCAAACTGGACGGCTCAACCCCCGGCGTATATAATTATACTTATCATTTTAAAAAATCACCTTTGATTTACCGTATGCATGTGTGTGTGTCCATCTGTGTGTTCTTCAGGCCCTCCTGGAGTTCCTCAGTAAGGTGGTTTCTAGGGAGAAGAGGAACAGGATGAACCTGTGGGCCGTGGCCACCATCATGGCTCCCAACCTCTTCCTCCATAAGGCCGTCCCCAGCCGGCTGACGGAAGGGGCGGAGAAAGGTCACGCGGAGAAGGCCGCCGATGTCATGAGGCTCCTCATCCGCTACCAGGACCTGCTCTGGACGGTAGGACCGCCCACATGTTCAGAGTTATGATGGAGAGCGTATTGTTTGTTTTCTACATGTGGTAATAATACAAATACAACTAATGTACTTTTATTCAGGAACAGGGAGTAATTAAGCGACACTCATAACAAAACTTGGCATGCAATGTCCATGTAATGTCAACTCGAAGGTTGGGAATTGAATACCAGTAAAATCTGCAATTCACTTTAACTTGCAGTTTAATTCTTGACTTGGGAAATGGTTTATTACAAAATTCTCTTTTTTTGCTTTTTTCCGGCTATAAAAAACAAGGAAGATGTCATGGTGTAAATATTTCTTGTCATGTCCCCTTTCTCTTCAGATCCCCAATTTCCTCATGAGCCAGGTGCGTAAGCTCAATGACAACAGCAACCGGCGTTACCAGTTCTACGATCGCCGCATCAAGAACCTGCTGAGGAAGATCCACACAGACAGCCGAGAAAAAGCTGATAAGAACACCCCGGAGGTGAGCCGCTCCGCTTCACACCCTCTGCTCACAGCAGTGTCCAATACAGTGTTATTACAGCCATACAACCCATCTCAATTCTTGTGGTGAAAAGCTCCTCGAATCCTGATTACATTACATTACATTACATGTCATTTAGCAGACGCTTTTATCCAAATAAGTGCATTTCAACCTAGAGTACAAACTAAGAACAACAAGAATACAGAAAGTAACATTTCCTCAACATAGACGAACTACAAAAGTACCATAATAAGAGCTATTTAAGAGCCACTGAAGTGCTAATCTGTGTTTTAATCCAGATATAGTCGGAAAGTCATACTTGGGGGGAACCTGTATCATCGTGCGGTCATGGACACGTCACAAGGTGTTTGCTGTGGGACCGTCATTGTGTCAGTATCCAAAGTTAACGCAGGGGTTTCTTTTTGCTCTGCAGCCGTGCCGCACGGTGAAGATCCAGGTCGGGGATCACGTGAGCAGCACCATGGAGTTCCAGCTCAGCATCAACTCCCGGGCCTCGGACCTGCTCGCCCAGTTTCATCGCCAGTCCCACCGCAGCCCGGACAACGGCAAGGGCAAAATGCGAAGGTACGGTACTTCAGATGATGACCAGTTCAATTTAAGCTTCTTCTTTTCTTCTTCTCAAAGTAGAAATGGTGTCACTTTTGTCACCGGATGAAGTATTCCTTTATTATTTATATTATTGAACGTAACATATATCCACCTTCGTGAAGACGAGACGCTACATCGGTGTTGTGTCTCCATAGAAACGGCTCCGTGGCGTATCCTGACTGCGCCCTGTACGAGGTGGGAGGGAACATCGGTAAGTTGGAAGTGGCGTTGCCGTTTTTTCTCTCCGCTGGCGTGTGCGTGTCCTTCTGCTCACTGAGCCGACGAGGGCGGCGAGCGCTTACGTAATGAACCGTACAACGACCAACAGGTATTTTAGCGGCGCTTCTGCGGTTATCAGAGCAGACAAATGCTTATTACACACGTCACAGGAAAGACAGGGAACACACGTTTTTACATTCGTAGCAGAGATCATTAAACTATTCTCATTATTCTGATACAAGCACAACCCATGAATTGAAAATCCCAAATTATAGCTTTTCAGCATTCGTATCAAACAAAATGACATATTTAAAGACATCAATTTGGATTCTAGAAAACTGGGATGGACATCTTCGAAAATGGGACAAATAGAGATTATAATTGGCAGATTAATCAATAAGAAAAAGAATCCGTAGTTGCATCCTTAGTAATTAATATGTAAAATCAACCCTACGTTTAATTTGAATATTTAATTAATTAATATAATTCTAACAACATGTGGTTTAAGTCATTTGTGTGTGTGTGTGTGTGTGTGTTTCTGCAGGTGAGCACTGCCTGGATCCCGACACACACCTTCTGGATCTGTACAACAGCAACTCTGGAGGAGAGTGGGTCATCAAGATGAAACCCAACGCCAGCAGACAGCTGTGAAGGACGGACCAACAGATCGGGGAACAGTTGCTTAAGAAGGACAAAGGCAGAGCCTAAAAAAAAAAGATCAAATCCACGCAGCCCTCTCTTCTCGTCCTTTTCATCCTCGGAGCAGCGCGGGAGACGGAGACAGATGGTCAGATGGAAGAAGCAGAAACAGATAGAAGGAGAATCTGCCAGGAGCAGAGCCGAAAAAAAACTGTCTATGATCAGATGAACACACTTTGCCCTCCGTCTCTTTCCCTCTACCTCTTTCTCTCTCTCTCCATTTTACCCTTCTTTTTCTCCCTTCACCCTTCCATTCGTCGCTTGCGTTACCGCGGCGCTGCGAGCACAAAGCCGCTGATTTGACTCATTACTTCCGACAGAGAACCTGCTGCATACAAAACAGAAGAGAGAGGCCGGGCAGTTCTGTTCATCTTCTCCTCTCCAGCCCCGCCATGAGCGAGCAGATGGGGATGCAGAGCACCTCTGGCGATGGAGAGCAAAGGCCCCGCCCCCTTCTCAGGCCAGTCAATGTGTTTTCAAATCATAGTTTTCACTCAGCAGTTTTTTGCAAAAAGCTGAAACATGATTCAGGAGCTTTACACGCATATTAGTGGTTACATTTGGTGTCTAATCCTCTGCCAGACAGAAGACTAATTATTGACCTTGGAAACCTCAGTGAGCCGCTACCTGAGGAAATCTGGTTCCTCTAATCCCCCTCTCTCCATCTTAAACTGCATATAAACACTGTGGCAAAAGTAGTTATCAATTTAGCTTATGATTTGGACTAACTCTAGTTATATGTATGTTTTTTGTCTTTTCAAATTGCTGATAATTAAATAAATAGCAGGGATGGAAAATAATTAAAATCTGAACGCTAGTGGCTGCAGCTAACCTGGAGACGGAGCAGGACTTCAGTTAACTGATCGGTCGGTGAAGAGACCGGCTCGTTTCCACTCAGGCATTTTGATCAAAACGTAAACAAAGACAAAAGATTCCTCTTTGTGCCATTCAACGAGAGGAACAGACATGTTCTTATCTGTGAAACCCTGCAATCTCCTGGGCCTTATAAAAAAAAAATTAAAAGAAATCCATGGACTTCCAAGGACCCCTGATGTGTACAGAACTGTACTCAAAGAGACGTTTCTCCTCTTCTTTTTTTTTGATACCAAGGGATTTGGTGTCACAACCTCAAGGACAGCTACTGCTCCTCTAAAGGGAGTTGTTCAGGACTCAGTGAAGCTGGTCTTCAGTTCTCATTTTTAAACGCATGAATGGAGCCAAAAGTGCTCAAGTGACTCTTGGGGTGAACTGGAATTATTGTTGTTATTTATATGAATGTAATGCCATTGTTGCTTCTGTATGTGACGAGTATTATGTAGGCTGTAGAGAGACGTTAGGATCACGTGGAGTTGCTGTAAAAAAAGTATGTTGTGTGAAGTCAACCATACTCAGTGAGGTTATATTTGCAGTGTTCTTGTACAGATTGATTGATGCTGAGTTGTTTTCCGATACAACGCGCCAACAGTACAGTGTATTGTCACGTGTAAATATTCATTCATACACACTCTGTTGTGAACAGGTGCTGAAATCACTGCAGTGGAACTGCATTGATTGTGTCGCGATACTTAAAGTGTTTTCCGATCGCACGCGCGCGGCGAACGAGCGTGTTTAACATTTTTAGCGCCGACCGTCAGACGAGAATCATTTACTCCTCGCAGCCGGAGCCATGTTGGTACTCCGCGGCCATTTTGTGTGGGGAAGTGTCTCGCACTCTCCACTCAATAGACGGAGTAATGACAGCCGGGCGCTGCACCAACATCCATCAACGCCCTCGGCTGCATCTCCGTCCCCTCGTAATAATGGACCGCGTCAGAAACACGCCGAGGAATCGCATCTCTTTGATAAAGGAGAAGGTAATAAACGGCCGCTGTAAATTCTGCCGCCCTGGACCCGACGACAGCAGCAATGTGTGCATGTGTGTGTGTGTGTGTGTGTGTGTGTGTGTGTGTGTGTGTGCATGCATGTGTGTGATGAGCTTCATTACACAAGTCCAATTGGCCTGTCCCAGGGTCCCAGGCACAGTTCAGTGCCTCGGCACAAAGCGAGCTGATGAAACTGCCTTCTGCTGACAATCAGGAGAAATAGGTCACCTCTGAAGCAGAATCCCAGAGGGCGAGAAGCGGGAGTCCAAACGCCCCCGAGGAGCCCAGAACGTGGACATGCAGCGTGTACACGCAAACATGATGCGGGGTCGCCAAAACAGGGGGCTCCAGTTTACCTGCGTTGGTCTTGTGTATATATGTGGATGTGTTGGTGTGCGAGAGAAAGAGCTTCCTGAAGCAGTGTTATCTCTATAATCACCCAGGGAGACGACACGATGAACCGTCACGGTAACATTTGTTTCCAGAAGTGTTGTCGGGGACTTTTTACTCGTCTTCATCGATATCCTGCTTTTACACGTCGGTCAGCAGACGTCAGAATGTATATTTATGCCCTTTACACGAGTCGTTGTTTTTAATACTTCTGTGAAAACAGTATTTGCTGTAGAAAGAAACACTTTTGAAAAATGGCTTTGTCAATAAATGTGAATCGAATGTTGCGCTAAACGTGATTAATTTGTTTCAATATGGGGTAATGGGTGTGGTTGAGAGATGGTATCAGCAAAAGCACCATTCATCAGTCGGAGGGGTGAGTCTACAGCTGCATCGCACCAAAAAGCAGCAGACGTGTACACACACATGTGAAGACAGAGAAAATGTGAAGCGAAGTATTGGTTTATTCTGCTGCCGTAATCAATAGAGAGATTAACCTTGTAATGTGTGCGGCTGAAGAGGCCGGCGCTGCTCAGTTCCTTGATTAATCATCGCCACCGAATGGAAAAACCATTCGCAACTAACTGCCTCATCAACTTTGATTATTCAAGGTCTCGGCGTGCCCAAACGGCCGCGTGAAAGACAAATGGAAGAAAACTGATGTGTGATATAACATTCATTGTTTTTTCTTCTTCCACAAAATAATACAGTCGAGAGCTCTGCGCTTTATACTTAAGAAACATGCACCATGTGGGGAATTGATCGTGGGCGAGAAAGAAGCGATCAAATCCCGAAAAAAGAGGATAATATTGGGAAAATAGATCATTATTGCATTTTTTGGGGGGAAATATTGACAGATAATTATTTAGAAGATCTTCTTTCAGGGCAAAAGAACATGGATCACATGCTTTTTCTTTTTCAACACGGTTGTTGTGAGCTAATGTTTGTATTTTTTCCAGTCTCATTCACTCATTTCTGACAAAAAGCAAAAAATAAATAAAAAGTCCCCTAGCAAAGCATCCCCCCCACCCACCCCCACCCCACCCCCCAGACAGCCGCAGAAGCAGCCCGCCTGCCAGACGCATGGCCTCTTTGGACTGCTGCAGATCTAAATTACTGTAATCAGTGGATGAAAAGCAATCAGCAGCCTTGTATGAGCCGCTGGCAGAACGCCTGACCCCTGGCTCTCTCCACCAATCACAACGCTGCGTCCCGTTCGCGGCTAATCACGATGCGCACTCGGAGCTCTCCGCCTCTCTCACATTTGATGGAGGAAGCACTCTTCTCCCACTTTTGTCTTTTTTTGTGTCGGGCTGACCGGAGTCAACCGGAATGGATTGTTCCGGTATTCACGCGGTGGCCGCCATGGTTTCCCCTCCTGGCACCGGCTAGACGCTCCACCAGCTGATGAGACGGTTTGCACAAA
Organism: Liparis tanakae; assembly: GCA_036178185.1. NCBI lineage: Eukaryota > Metazoa > Chordata > Actinopteri > Perciformes > Liparidae > Liparis > Liparis tanakae. The sequence continues at coordinate 7,203,668 of CM070109.1, read as the reverse complement.
AGTAAAAAAGTTTTGCTTTCACATTTAGACTCTCAGCTGCCAATGATGTGTTCAAGTGATGCAGGAAACGGATACAAGAGAGGGGGGGGGGGACATGTTCTGGTTTCGGGAAGAAATGGACAGGACTGTAGTGACGGAGGCGTCACTAATTGAAACCAGCTTGTGATTGGAGGGTTTGTGCCAGAAGCTGTTTAAAGCAGTTGTGTGATGAGTAATTTACTGTGAGTATTGTTTCTGGTAATGTGGGGGCGTCGGGGAGCAGAGGAGGACTAAGATGTGCCACAGAAATATTTAACAAGTCGACATAGTCACAGTGACATCACTCGTCAGTTTGTGGTAATTTTGAAGCCTAAAATTGGGCATTTTTGCTTTCGGCATCTTGTTTTTTTGGGCTGTCGCCGTCTTGTTTTTGTTTTTATACCACGAGAGTCTTGAAGCGGCTAAATGACTAAAATGTGTTCGACTGGAGGACGATGAATACAAAAAGTGACTAACTTTTGCGAATAACAGATGAGAAGGACAATGGGGGGATGGAGCTTATCTGCCATGAACGAGGAGGCCTCTGTCTTTGTCACATGACTCATCCTCCCCCCTCTCTCTCTCTCCCCCTCTCCCCCCTCTACCCCCTCTTATCTAGATTCTCTCTTTTTTACCCTCTGCCTCCCCCTCACTCTTTCCCACACCCTCGCCTCGCCGCCAGGGGTGGATCCCACCGTTTATCTCTCCCATCCAGCCCCGCTGTCTCCTAGCAACGGCACACGGATCATTTAACTGCCCCCTGCATCCTCTGTTTTTCCACCCAGTTACATACAATATGCCAACTGCCTTGATTCACATTGTCTGTGCTTTTAAGCCCTGAAACAATTCACCGATGCAGTTGTTGGTCTTGGTGTGTGTTTGTGTGTGTGTTTGTGTGTGTGTGTGTGTGTGTGTGTGTGTACTTGTCTCATCGGCTTGTGGCACTCAAACCATATCAGTTCCACACTTGAGGCAGACAGACAGGCGGGAGAGGCTGTTCTGTCAGGATGTTTCACTCCAGGAGCCAGCAGGTGCACACAACACACACACACACACACACACACAATCAATGGGGGAAGACAGGACTTGGCCCTCAGTCTGAAAGGCCCTCGCAGAATCAATTAGCATTTAAATTAATGAAGCGCGTAATGAAGAGAGCGCTATCTCTCCAGCAGAAAGCCGACAGACAGGCGGAGAGCTGATTGTGAATCTACATGAGGAAGACACGCTGAAAGGAACATCAAAGATATTCAAATAGCCACTTCGCTTTTCTTTTTTTTGAAGAAGAATAAGTGCCAAATTAAAAGCAGTGCTGTTTTAAATAAACGTACAATATGTGTGCGGTGTTAATATAATCAAATTTCCATATAAAAAGTGCCATTAATAAAGCACATAATTAAAGATAAAATGATTGCATGGAAAAGGACGTTTTTATCTTTCAATATCCATCAGTGCAATATGCTTAAAGGAGGCTGCTTCCGGGGCAGATAACCCAGAACGGATTTACTCAGACGGATGGGAATAAGAGCTTGTTTCAGCCATTCAGGAAGTATTTCGAGATTTAGAATAGAGTACGTGTTATTATTACAATAACATTAATATTGGGGTTAGAACAGAGGCTGTGGAGACCAGTATGAAGCGATACACAGTAAAATAAACAAATAGTACATCAATAAATAGTATGAGTGTGATGTTATGAGTGTGTTTTCTCACATTATTTAAGCGTCTCACTGTGAAGTCAGAAGCTTTATGGAAGTCATGATTTATTCGTTAAGTCTCATTTACATTTATTTGTTCATCAATTGTATTGAAAAAGCAACTTTTGGATCTCAGCTAAGTACTGATTTATTACGCTATAATAGATTATAAGTTTAAGTATAATCATAATTCAATATTTTGAGGGTCATCTTTTGTGAAACTGTAAGATGGGTTTGCAGAGAGGTGATGGGTGGAGACTCACTTGGTGTTTTCACGGAGCCCCAGAATCCTGTCGATTGCACCGGTATGTGTCACCACGATGTTATGCACTGACAACCTGGACCCAAGTACGGCTCTGAAAACAAACACATCATCTCTGTGTCTTAATATAAGCATGTGGAGAATTGGAAATGTGGAGGAGGAAAATAAATTATTATATTTGGGGCCAAAACTAAATTTTTCATAAATTGACGAGCAAAACTGTCAAAGTTGGGAAGGTGATTGAAGGTTAATTGAGACGTATATTTTTATGCTATATGATACGTATATTTCCTCTTACATTACGCTTTAATTATTTACCTAAGTGCGTTATCTATTGATGTATTCTGTCTTACTTTTGACCTGTCTGATAACGTTTTACTTCTTTTGTGTTTTCAACGTGTTGGTTGAATATGTCGTTGTGTGTTTGCGGCTGCAGCAGCTTTTGTGTTGGTGGCAGCTGATGATGTTTATGACACACGCGCATACACACACACACACACACACACACACACACACACACACACACAGAGTGCTGACGACAGGCGCTCCCCTGGGTCACTCCCCACACACACACAGATGAACAGTGACTGACAGCCCGTCTCACACCGAACAAATCTGAATGTATGTCACACTAACTGATGCTTTCATACTGCTGAAAAGAAAAGGGGAGTTTGTGTGTGTGTGTGTGTGTGTGCTTGCCTGCGTACACAGAAGCCACCTTATCACTACAACACAGTGAGGATGGAGAGCTTAACGCCTGGAGCGTCAAAAACACCATTGAATGAAGGAGGGGGGGACGTGCTTCCCTTCATCTACATGAGTCATGCTACCCCTCCCCCCATCATGAGTCACTTCCATCAAGATACCCCCCCCACACACACACACACACACACACAACACCCTTACAAACACACACACATATATAACACATGTCAAGCACACCTCTGTGACTCAAATACTGTACATCCTTACATCATATAGCATTTGTTTTTATTGTAATTGTTTGTCACTGTGATTCTTCATCTGTCATCGTAACCCCAACCGTATGTGTCCTTTGTGAAGAGAGAAGGAATAGCGGAGAGGAAGTGAAGAGAGGAAAGGAATTATGAAGACAGGAAAAGAAAAAAAAGTCAAAAACCAAGGAGGAAAGGAAAGTAAATGTGTGGAGGAGAAGAACAGTAAAAGATAGGTAAGGTGACAATAGGAAATGAGGAAGGATGAGGATATAGGAGGGAAGGAGATAAATAAATTATAACCAAATTAAGAAATGAGAAGACAGGAAGAAAGTAAGAGAGGATGACAGGAGAGGAGAGGAAACCGGAAGGGAAGGTCAGGAGAAGAGAGAGGAAATGTGACGGGGAGGATAAAAGAAAGAAGAAATGAGAGAAAGAGAGAAAGATGAGGAAGAAAGGAAAGGAAATGAAAGGTGGAAAGGAGACAAAGAAAGGAAGAGAATGAAGAAAGGAGAAGAGAGATAGGCAAATTGAAACTACATAGAAAGGAGAAGAGGGAGAGAGAATGAAAGGAAATAAAAAGATGAAGAGAAGGAAAGAAGGGAGAGGAAAAGACAAGAGACCGATAGCTTCACGGGCCGCTGTGTCCTTCAGATGTGCCCTCAGATGTCTCACAGCTCCTTTGCACCACCGTCGTAATTGTCCCAGCGTCCAATGCAGAGTCTGAAACTCAGCACACACCCACAACACCCCACGTGACGTCATCACCGCATTGTCCCGGCTGCCTCACTGTGGGCTGTACGGCATGCGTAGTAGAGGAAGAATCACCCAGGATGCATCACTCCCTCCAAGGGGGCTTTTCCTGACCACGGCATGAGGAAGGAGGAGAGACGGGGAGAGAGGCGTGGGTGGACAGTCGTAATGATGACAGTGGGTTAGCAAGACAGTCACTAATGTGTGTGTGTGTGTGTGTGTGTGTGTGTGTGTGTGTGTGTGTGTGTGTGTGTGTGTGTGTGTGTGTGGCTCAGTCAGGGCGTGGGACACCCCTAGTGATCTCAGTGTGTCAGCAGAGGATGAGGATGAGGATGATGGTGATGCTGTGCCGTAACAGAGAGACAGGCCAGAGCGCTGCACTCAGCCTCAGACCTACACAACGTGCTAAAGATGCAGCGAGAAAACACAACTCTGCCACAGCGTCTCTTTCTTTGTCTATTTTATAAATGGTGTGTGAAAATAGTCCCAACAACAGGGAACACATTGTTACAAACACCCCGAAATGACCCTTTGTTTAATCCAATGAAATGATGAATGTCTGGAAGAGCATCATTAGAGAGTAACACCCTCTTAACGGCATCTTTGTTGACCTTAAGTTTAATTTCTCACCTGCAGGCAGCAGCGGTCGAAGGATGGACTCGTGTGATAACAACAGAGCACATTTATGAAGGTAAATCGGAAGTAAAAGGCGTACAAAAAAACATTTCAGCCTGATGTTAAAATTTTATGTTGTATTTTTTATGGCATTTATGTGTCAGAGGAGCAAACAGGAAGTCAGCCGGTTCGGCCAGAGGAAGTCTCTAACTAAATTAGATATGTTGGCTAAAAAAGAACAAGCATGTGGAGACTTCTTTTTTAACAAATACATCCAGTGAGAAACACACATACATATACATATATATATATATATATATATATATATATATATATATATATATATATATCACGGGCTGTCCCTAGTGCCGTCCAGGGTGGGGCAGTGCCAGGGAGGAGTAAAAACATACAAAATATTAAGGTTTAAAATGAAAATGAGGGTTTATTCATTTCAACAAAAGAAAAAGTCCAGTACTCAACAAAAAGCGTCCCGGGGGAGAAAAAGGTTCCTTAAACAAAAAACTTCTCTTAAGCAAAGTCCTCTTTATCATACTCTTTGGCTTGTCTTCGATCTCGAGGCCCTTCCACTCCTGGCTTGTCCAGCTCCTCTCCACCTTCTGCTCTCTCCTGGGTCTCCTCTTAAGCTTCCCAGCCCTGCCTCAATCAGCTGTCCTAAACACCTGCAGCTGGGTGAGTGGTGAGGCAGTCTGGGAGCTGTAGTCTCCGCCCGAGCGGCCATTTTGTCCGGTGGCCGCTGTACTGGAGTGGGAATGTAGCGTCCCTCCACTACCTGGCCCCTTGTGATGCCACAATATATATATATATATATATAAAAGAGAAAGAATATATATATATATATATATATATATATATATATATATATATATATACATATATACATGCATATATATATTTTTATTTTTTATTTTTATGGAGTGTCATCTTGGAGGGCAATATCCAATTTTTCCAAGACTATTGTTTATGAATTATCACACATCACGCAGTGGTAATTTTGATGTTGTGGATTGTTTTGCTGTTGTTGCATTGCGTCAGAGCACAGCAACGTGTTTGCATTATTTTGTCCATCTTGTGCACAATATGTCTTCATGAACAGTGAACACTCGTCAGCACCGTGATGTAGTTCAGCTTCCTGCTGCTAGTCTGCACTGTTTCCTGTCCTCAAAGGCAATCATTGTCTCTCGCTCTCTTTCTTTGTCTCTCTGTCTGTCTATCTGCCTGGAGACATGACACACATCACACACACACACACACACACACACACACACACACACACACACACACATGCACACACACTTCTCTGTCTCACCACTCTGCCTCCCAATTATTGAGACCCTAACAACTACCTTTGAATATGGCCTGTGGATAAATTCACTATTACCAGGTCACTGCCTTGCAGCTTATCTTTCCCCCTCTTGACACACACACACACACACACACACACACACACACACACACACACGCACACACACACACAGTCTCCCCACACCCAGACTCTTTCTAGCCGCTGTCGACTCTAATCATCAGCCGCCGAGGAGGCACAAAGCTCAAAAAGGAGAGAAGAAAGATAACCATGGCAACAAATTTGAGGCAATTTCAATAATGATATGAATTAGACGTCTGGCTGAATTACAGTGTGTTTGTTGGTCAGGGAAGACAAAGCTCTCAGCTCTGCTTCCAAAGGGACAGGAATAAGAAGATGATGCATTCTGTGTTTAAATTCACAGCAAAAAGGGAGTTTTTATCTAATTTCTATCATGATGTTTCTATTTTAAGCCGGATGCCACATTATGCTGGCCAAAATAGGACACACAGTCACTCACACAGAATGAATGTCTGAGCATAAATGGCAGCTGGCAAAACAGGCTTAGCCAACCATGAAAATCAACATGAATTCCCACTCGGCTGGAGCTCGATGGCCTGATGCGGCGCTCCCTGTGACCCGCGTCCACGTCCCCAGACACCCCTCCACGGAGAGGAGAGGAGAGCCATGCGACTCCACGGGGCAGAAATAATGTCAGAGTGGATCTCCGAGGATCTACGTAGCAGCACGACCGTTTAATGGAGATAAGGAACAGAGATAGATAGTCTTAGATAGCTTGCCATATATAGGGTGTTTAAAAAAAATGTTTACCTAAAATATATGTATATCTGTTATATGTATATATATATATATATATATATATATATATATATATATATATATATATATATATATATATATATATGTATATCTGGGGGGGGGGGCATGAGCAGTCACACTGTCACATGACCACGTTGAGATGCTGCTGCTGCTGCTGCTGGATGGGCAGCAACCAAAATGACCCCAAAGTCTAACTGTGATTCTGTGAGATGCTCTTCACGAAGTACAATCAGTGGAGAAGCCCCTCATACATGAACACATTCTTCAAGCAGTAATAACAGAGTCAACCTTCCCATCATATGGACTAAGTCAAGTAAAAACAATACATCTCCGAATTTGAGAAAATGAGGATTAAGTATTGAGACCTATTTCTTAAAATAAATAAACCATCTAAAAAAATGTTTTTACAAGATCGAAAGAACAAATAACTGAAACAAAGCTGTTCATCTTCGCTGATACATGTTGGAGGTACAGTACTCGGCTTCCGAGCACAGCAAAGCTAAATATGACAAAACGCTTGAATTGAAATAATTATAATGCTGTATATAGAAAGACAAGTCTGTACATGCTAAGTGTGTGTGATCCTGTGTTATTTTAAAGCTTTCTTCACAAATTCTAGCCAGAGCAAAATCTTAAACCTTGAATAAAATTTAAAGTAATTTGATTTGAATCCGTGTTTTCTCCTTGATCTTTGCAGAAAAGGACAGGTAGTCGGTACGGATTAAAGCCTGGACCAGTGTTCTCCCCCTTTCTTGTCTGGGCGAAAGTGTTTTTGTTCATCCTGCCAGTGTGCCATTTTACACAAACCACTGCTCCCCTGCGACTTCTCTATCAAGCTGCGCTGCCTCGGGGTCAAAATGGTCCTGTTTGTAATTGCAAGAGCAAACGGTTGTTCTTAATAGCGCCACGCTTCTCTCAGCATCCACCAAACTGCCTCTCAACACAGCCGTGGAAAACTCTCTCCAAATAGTTTTTGGACGTAATGTTCCAGTCGTAGAACTCAGAAGCTCATTTTAAGAGGAATTAAATGTGTGAAAAAAAGAAAAAAACAATCAAAAAGGGGGACACGTTTTGAGGCCGTGTGCAACTTCATCCGTGACGCGATCATCTTCTCCTCCGAAAACCGCCTTTTATTTACAGCTGCTGTTCAGCACATTCAAAATAGGGTATTCAAATGGAGCTGGGCCTTTTCACCGTTCAGAAAGCAGCAGCTGTAGGAGGCAGCATTGACAGAGAGTGGAGGAAAGGGGAAAAAGAGGAGAAGGAGAGAGTGAAGGGGCAGTGTGTGTGTGTGTGTGTGTGTGTGTGTGTGTGTGAGTGTGTGTGGAGGGGGGGCTATTAATCTCTCCCCTTCATTCACCACTCTACAATGAATTGCAGCTGTGGCTGCAGATACAAACTGAGCTTTTTTCTTTCTCCTCGCGTGATTATCTGCAGTCAGGTGCGCGGGTGGAGGTATGATCACAACCGAGTAGAGGGAGAGAGGACACAGCCAGGGAGGGGGGGGGTGGGAGAAGAAGAAGAAGAAGAAGAAGAAGAAGAAGAAGAAGAAGAAGAAGAAGAAGAAGAAGAAGAAGAAGAAGAAGAAGAAGAAGAGGGCAAGTGGGGATGAAAGAAAGGATGAAGTTTAAACAAGAGAATGATGGAAGAAGAAAGGATGGAGGAGAGGACAGAGGAGCGGTGAAGGATACAGAGTTAGAAGAGACACAAAAGGCGGAGTGGTTGATGACTATAGATTGTAGCGAGGATATACCTGAAAGAGAAAAATGAAACTATTGAAATGGATTCAACAATTCATTGTTTGATCTGTGACACATTATACAACATCAAAAATGCTTTTCCCAATTCCCACGAGCCAAGAGGGTGAAGACCAGAGATATTACATTCTCCACAATGTTAAACAAGACAATGGACTTAAACCATTAAGAAAAGTCCTTCTCAGTCATGAAGTTATACAACTAAGAGAGTGAAGGCTCAAACATCATTATTCTGATGTAGCAGGTCTCTGTTGTCTCGTGGTCGCCGTCTTAGTTTAGCGTTACCATGCCAACTCATAGTGAGCACTAAACTCAAAGTCAGCTGATGCTGATGGGAATGGCAATGGTTTTGAATATTGTTGGTCATAAACTAAAGTATTGGACGAAGTAACATGTTGACCTGATAAAAGATGATAAGATGAGAAATGAAAAAGTGAAATGATCCACCGAGTCACTGCGATTCATCCTGAACAACTTCAACAAGAACAAGATACATTTTCCACGCAGGACATTGAAGTACATCTTATCTTATATTATCACATTTCTCTAAAGACACAAATATCAACCTCATGGTGGCGCGGGATGGAAAGTCAGAGGGTCATGAAAGTAATGTCATCCTCTGGGGACTGGGTATGATACTATAAAGATATTTTAGGCTGCATCAAAAACATGTAGAATTGTAGATGATATTCTTAGCATGGCTAAAAACAAGCAGCAAGAAAACATTGACTGGAAGTAATACAAACCACAACGCTGCAGGGAGATACCACTACACTGAAGGGGGGGGGGAGCACATTACAGGAGAATACAGAGAGCTGTGAGATCGAAATGCAATAAGGCGGCAGTGAGAATGAGAACTGGAAGAGAGACGAGGCGCAGATATGGAGGTGTTCAATATTGTTTGCTGTTTATCTCAACCAAACACAAGCGCACAATAGAGATGTTATCTCGCCCACCTAAAGGTGGAGAAACATTTCAGATCACAGTGGAAAGTGATAAGCTACATTCAAGATTGAATTAGGGAGAGGTGTGATCTAATAGCTTGACTTCTGTTGCAGCAGATATGAAGAGAAGGATATTTACTTATAGGCTGAACTGACTGGATGTAAGAGGAATATTCTGAAGAGTGAATGAAGAGGACGATAAAGATGACTTCTGTTTGGGGGGTACCAGAGTATCTATATAACGTGTGTATATATGTATTTATTTGAACAGGGACCGTACACATCCATCAACCCAGGGGTAAATGTGTCGGTCTTAGGCTACATTTCAACCGTAGTCCCCGTGGCCAGATATTACAAGCCATCACTAAAAGAGAAAAGGGTTATCACAAAAACATAATATAAATCAATAAACATACTGGTTACGATTAAATAAAGACCTTAATCATAAAATCATAACATCAGAAATGTATTAATTTTGTATTAAAAATAACTATTATCTCAGACTGTCCTTCCAAAATAAAATAACATCCGGCGCTTCAGCAAATCACCCAAAATATCATACATGCATAAGTTCTCGTGATAAAGGCCTCTAGCGGATGGAAGAATAAAGCTTTGACCTTCAACACAGGATCAAAAACCTTTGGTTTCTTTAAACAATAGCTGCCGTAGATGGAAGGAGTTCACGTGAACGTCCTTCAACAACTTCAGAAGTGCGTCATTTCAGTGGCACACTAACTCACGCAAAAAGTCACATGTTTTGTAACAGATCAGCTCCACACCTTCCTTTTTTATTAATTGTTTTCATCCTGTCTCTAACTATCATGTCATTCCAGATCCTGCTTCCCATCTCGTTAGTCCAACTCCCTTCACCTGCCTCTGATCACTCCCTCGTTAGTCCCTCATTACCTTCACCTGGTCCTCACGCCCTTCTCACCTGCAGACCATCCCCTCGTTAGTCCCTCACTATTTAGCTCCCTCACTTCCACTTGTCCTCTGCCAGATTGTCTTGCGTTCTTCTTGAAGCCCTCCGGCGTTACCAAGTGTATTTATCTGTTCCTGTCTGTTTTGTTCCTGCTGGAACTTTGAGTAAAGTAAATTATTTTCCAGTTCTGTCTCCTGAGTCGTGCATTTGGGTCCACCCTAATACTCCTGTGACATGTTGTTTTTAATGTAGAGATCAAAGGGAAACGTCCGTGTTCAGTCTCTCTCATTGGTACAAAACACGTCATTTGAATGTGTTGTAGGAGATTTAAAGAATAACTTTGGTGGTCCTTCATTACAGGTAGCCACTGGTTTAAGTTCAATTCTGCATGACATTATTTTAGATAAGTAACATGTGAGTGAGATTGTTAAACTGACACATTTCATTATTGAATTGAGTTTTGCAAAACCGTGGTGGTGCATTATTTTTGTAAATGTTCAAGTGTGTTCATAACGTGTCATCTGGTATTCCAGCAATGTCACATGGAGATAATGTGGTAAGTGATTAAATATTGACAGTGATTAAATATCTATTTTCTATCTATTTCTAAATTACAGAGATTCCTTCCCTCTCTGCAAATTGGTTTTCATAGCATGCTGGTATTAACTAAAACAAAGGGCTTCTTGAAAGTTAGCAAATCATTTAGAAAAAGGCAGTTTGCTTGTTGAACATAGGTGGTAGTAATTTGTGTTTGCACATTTTAGTTAATGGGCTTATATATGTAAACCTTCTCATATGGTCCTTCAGGTTTAGTTGTGTTTTGTTGTGTTTCTGTCAAATGCCCAAAGACACAGGGAGGGAAGAGAGATGAGCGTGGAAGGAGAGCTTGTCCTGCTTTGCATATCTGAGGTTGCAGCTCATTTGAGCCTCTTTCTCCTCACATCTATCATTTACCCACGGCCGTTTCTTAACAGTATAACATGTTTACAGTCAATGGTAAGTATGGAAAATGTTGCTGTAATAATCTGGGGAACATAAGGCCTGTAAAGCCAGTAAATCAAGACATTTTAAGTCACTATGAAACAGCGAATGAAAGATTATTTTTCTCAAGTTAACATCCGTTATGTCTTTTTCCTCTTGATCTATACACAAATACACCACAAATCTGAATATAAAGAAACATTGAGCTGCCATTACTTTTGTCTAATTAGCTAACAAAGGGGCAATGTGTAGGATGTGACCAACATTTGTGTTAAAAGTAAAACACATGTTTTTGTTAACTAACATTACCAATAAATGCTGAAGGATGTACAGGTTATATCTCAGACAGTTGTGTCTATGACGTCTATATATTGTATCGATCCAATGAACAAACAAGTATACAAACTATACAGTTATTTATGCAGTAAATACAATAAAGGCCGACGCCACAGATGAAGATTATGAGATAGCAGTTTGGTCAAACTTTGAGGATCCAGCCCCCTTTTTTATTATATCTAAGCAAAACTCTTGACTGTAAATCTTAATTTAATGGACACAGTAAAGAGGCAAATAGATTCTCCCTATTAATGCTGAGCATGTGGATAGACATTATACATAAACAACCCTGAACGTGTGTGTGTGTGTGTGTGTGTGTGTGTGTGTGTGTGTGTGTGTGTGTGTGTGTGCCTGCGTGCCCTCTGCAGCCGTGCATGTGTTCCTCGATGTACTTGTTAAACAGGACGAGAAGGAGATCAGAAAGCAATCAGCGCTGGTTGTAGACACCGAGGGAGACGGCCGGAGGGCCGGTGTTGAGAGAAGTGAGAGAAGTTGAGTTTATTGAGCGGTCGGTATGAGATGTGTTACTGGAGTTGCCCTCGGGGACGCGCCTCACTAACACGACGGGCCAGATGACCTCCAGTCTGTCAATGGAAGCGAAGGAAAGTTGCATTTGAGAGAATAACAGAAGCATCTGAGTGATGCGTTGGACATTATTCTGTAGTGTTTTGATAATATTAATAAAGGCCCTGAAAATGTATTTTCTGAATTTTCTTATAAATGAGTGTAATGGTTTCCTGTGAGAACACCTAACAGATTGCCTTCGTCCCCTCAGGATGAAGCGACATTTATATCTAAAAAAAGACAGTTGGTTGATTTCACTGAGCAATTTATGTCATTTAAATATTGCCTCTATGCTTTAGTTCTTTATTGGCAATGTATAACTCGATTTTAGACCATATTTTTAAAACATCATTAAATATATTTGATATTTAATGATTATAATGGTGTGAAAGAATATAAACTTGATTCCATCAAAAGAACAAAACAAAAATGTGTGCTAAAATTATTGGATGTATAGATGTTTTCTAAATATTTAGATACATTTAGGGAAAGCAGGCAAAAGCCATAAAATAGACAGCTTGAAACCCAAGGGGTGTCAAATAAATGATATTAAATGACTGAAAAATGAAGAATGCGATATATAAACAAAGTTATTTAGTTGGTATCAAGTTTCCAAAGATCTGTCAGGCTTAATTGGGGGACATAAGAGCAGAACAATAATTACATTTGGTGTAAATTGTGCAGCATCAATGTTTCACTGGATCTAATCATACAGCTTCAATAAACAGACTGTATAATATAATATATATGATACTTTAAGAGAGAGTTTAACAAGATTTTCTACAAACAGATGTGCACAACAGTTTTTATCAACTGTAATACTAAAACAGGAGTAAATAGGGGATCTATTTCCAGGTACTGATAAATACACATTTGGTGTAATGATATTTATAGCACCACGAGGTGTGTGGGATGGACTTAAAATAAACGACATGTTGTTTGCAGTGAAGGTCAAATATCACCCAGTGCAACATTGAGGGTCATTTGTAGTTTTTTGGACAACAATGGCGGTCTGTCTCACAGAGGAACAAGTGATATTAGACTCAATTGATTTTGGTTTTGGTCTTTAGGGATTTGTTGAACACAAGAAGAACACAAACAATGTTAATTTACTGGCTTCCTCCACATGGTCAAAGCCAGACGGGAGTTGCCTCCATAAGAAGTCTGCAGGTACAAGTGGTTCAGGTCAAACTAGTCCGGAGCAACAGAGCTTTGTTGTCTGGTCCCCGGCTGCATTGAGTGTCTAAATATAGAGCCGATCGCCGGCCTGGTGTCGCAGAACGATTACAGCTCTCGAAAGACAAAAACACCTTTTGTAGCCGGGCTTCTGTATTTGTGCAACGTCTGGCACATCAGCCCAGAAATCAATAGTAACATCTATTCTCCTGGTGTGTGTATGTGTGTGTGTGTTGTACATGTCCGTGTTCCTCTGTGTGTGTGTGTGGGTCCTGTGGCTGAGCTCATGATAAGTGCTGGGGTATTTTTTATTTTTTTTGCTGCTCTTGATTGTGCTGCTGACAATAGCAGTTAATGGCAGCCCAGAGTGGCTGCACTGTGGGGGGATGGGAGGACGCGGAGGGAGAAGACCATTTTCAAACGAATACATGTTTTTTTATTCATAAACCTGGATGCGACATAGCCAACGGTTGCCTTTATTAAGCTCCGAGCACTCACCATGAGCGCTGCGAGTTTCAATTAAATCAAAGCTGTTTTGAAGGCCTGCCGACATCACAGGGACTGAACAAAAAGCTTTCAGCAGGTTGTGAATGTAGCCAATTGCAAACAAGATGTGCATTTCAATGAATCATTCAGGCTGGAAGGGAAGAGGAAATAGACGGGTTGTACTTATAAAAACGCAGCGATGCGTTAGAATAAACAAAGCATCAGTGCTAATTTGAAAAAGGGATTCCCTGTCTTCAGCTTTTGATCTAGGGTCTAGTTCAAAGAAATAAAACAATTTATGCTCCGAGAAAGAAACACTTGTTTGGCAAGCAAAATGTTTGTTAGAAACATGAATGCAAGCAACTCAAAGAAATGACATGTTGGCTTTTTAAGCAGTGATAAGATATCCTCAATCTGTTCTGGACTATATTTATGTCATTTTGTTTGGCTGATTCTGTATATTTCTAAACGTGAGTACAAGTGGTGAGATGTGGCCTTATATAAAGTCTTGTATGTGTGATTTAAATAAGTTGAGACTGAAATACATTTGATAAGGATCTTTGAGTGAAACTGTTCCTGTATGACATAACAGATGGACGTAGACTTCAGTGGCTACATGCAGTTTAATTTATCTATATTTTGTTCAAGGAAACAATTTGACATTTGTAAATATGCAAATTCACTTTATTGGCAAGACCTCATGGATACCTCTCCTCATGTTTGTCTAGCTAAGCATCAAGACTGGAAACAGGAGGAACCAGGTAGTTGTGTATGTGGGGTGGAAACCTACAGATTTTAACTAATTAACATTTAAAGTTCATTATTGTCTTTAAAACGGAGATTCCTAAAAGGTCAAACTAGTTGGTTGATGCATGAAGTCTCAGAGTAAACTATAACATATATGGATTTACAGTAAAAGACGATGACCTGCTGCCTCCACACAGGTTGCTCAGCATCCCCGTCCCTGCAGGATGAAGCTCTGGGAGCCTCTGGGCTCTCGCGGTCTGGTTGTAAACGTTGGGGAATCCCCGTGAGCGCTGACGAGCTGTTGCTGCTCTCACGACATGAAACTTTAATGAGAACAAAACTATTACACTTAACTACAGCCACCGAGGTCTGAGCTCCTTTATTGACTTCGCTCTGGGCGACAGGACCACACACACACACACACACACACACACACACACACACACACACACACACACACACACACACAGTCACAACATAGCCACACACTTCACAGATGTGCGCATATGCAGACACACACTATTCTACTTGGAGTGTGACAACCACAAACACACACACACACACACACACACACACATACACATGCATCAATACTACAGGATACTATAGTGCTGTAGTAGATTAGGTGTGATAGATATAGACAGCTTTTTCAAAGCTTTAAGTCCTGATCAATACAGAAGACGTCTTCCTTGCTCTACTACTCACTCATAACAATAACAATACAATAGTACTTGTAATAACAACTGAGGATATGGGCATTTTAAGTCATCTAAATATGTCATTTAAAACAATAATTAGCTCAATTATTCCTCAATTAATTTGATTTGCCTTGAGGCGATTATTATATGTGCACAGCATGATAACCTACATCATCTGCAGAATTTAAACATGAATACTAATTTATTTATTTTTAAACATGTATGTTGAGGTCCATGTTTGCTGATGGCTTGAGATTTCTTTTTTTTCTTTTTTTTTACAGGCAGTGTGTGAAAAATCGATGGCATAGCTTTGTGCCAGCCCGAGGCAACGCGGGTCCCCACGGACTAGCTCAGTTTATTGTGCTCAAAAAAAGGCAATTACAATGTTAATGTGTCGCAGCAGGAGAGTGAACTCACGAGGCACGGACGTCAAAAGGATGATGGAGAGCGCGAAGTCACCGTGGGTTACCAGCAAAACGGTGTCTGGGGAGCGTTTGATATCAAAAACAGAGGAAAAAACTCACCTATAGATAGACTTTACTTTCTTTTTTGGGTTAATACAATCACTTAAGTCTTGTTATTATTGTAATAGTGAATTGAATAGACAAATAGATAGCTGGATAGATAGATAGATAGATAGATAGATAGATAGATAGATAGATAGATAGATAGATAGATAGATAGATAGATAGATAGATAGATAGATAAATATAGATATAGATAGATAGATAGATATATAGATAGATTGGTAGGTAGGTATAGAGAGAGAGAGAGAGAGAGAGAGAGAGAGAGAGAGAGAGAGATGGATAGATGGATAGATAGATAGATAGATGTAGAAGAATTTCTCATGCCATTTGTCACTATTGTTCCCAGACAGCTGCCGTCATGCAGGACTGATACAAACCCCTCTCTGGGGAAGTCTCTCGGGAGCCCATAATAAGCCATTAAACAGGCGCATTAGGAGTAATGAAAAGGCTCTTAGTGGTTTACCACTGAGGCCACCTGGATGCTTCTCCATGTGGAAGTGGGATGTGTGCCTGATGGTTGGGCTGCAGCTATATGTTTATGGAGGGGAGTTAAACATTGGAGATATGATGATGTTTGCATATAAGGATGTTTTCAGTTATACACTCGATGCATTCTGTCACCATCTGAGCCAGCTTGTTTAGAACTGTTCATGCAGATGTACTATCTAAAATAAGCGATATATGGCTTTATAAACCCATATGATGGAGGTATATGATGGAAACATTGGAAGACTGATTCAATTGTTGGTATTATGACATTGAAACGTTTCATTGTGGGCAGTTTATGATATGTGCATGTGTGACTGCTGTCTTATTTGTGTGCCAGATCTCTCTTTCAAAAGAGATCCTGACCTCAGTGAGATTACCTGATTAAATAAAGGTTACATGCTTCTTCTTTTTATCTGCAAACGTGGCCAGATGTAAGCACATCTCAGGATTTAAAGGGGAATGCCCCCTGAAGTTGGATTTAATGTGCTTTTATGACATTGCAGCTAAGTTTAAACATTTTGAAGCAGTTTCTCCTGAAGATGAGCATCAGAGAGATACATTAAGCTGTATGCAGCACCATGAACATGGACAATGAAACATATATAACGAACACAATATATGTGTGACTATAGGGGTGTACTGTTCAGAATCACATATAAGCTCTACACACACTCACATTAAACTCACTTTGAGTTTAGTAAATCATGATTAATTTCTAAACATTTTGAAGCCATATTAAGTCACTATTCTCTCCTAAACAATACATATATACATATTTGTCATCACAAACTGAAGTCTGCTGTTCCCAAGGTCAAGAATAAACCTCAAAACGCAGTTGTTGTGCAGGTGGATTTCCCCTTTAAACGCTGTCCGCGGTGCTGAAATCTGGACCGATGAACAGGCTCTCATATGTTTTACTCGTTCTCACTGCTTTTAAAACGATTTGCACAGAACTTGTTCCGACTGGTGACACGTCCTCTAGTCGATAACACAGACGGCGGACGACCTGCGATTGTGATGCAAATGTTAATGGACTCTGAGGTCCTCTGATTAGCCTGATGTGGGCTAATTTCCCTCCTCTGCGGTCCCCAGAGAGCCAGAGTGCCTTTTCTCCGTCCCTTATTAATTGTGGAGTGTTGGGTGGTATTTTTCTGCCTCGCTGGTTTGGCAGACAGACGCAGCCGCCAGGCACTCATGGGTTAAATGACAGGTGATGTCGCACTATATATGGGTTCCAGAAATCTTTATCTTTCACATTCATTTATTTTTGGGGGACACAAATCATTTTGCAATATCACAGCATTCGCACCTCTTTCTCTTTCTCTTTCTCTCTCTCTCTCTCTCTCTTATCTTGGCGCAATCTGGGTCATGCGTCAAACATGTAACACACATACACATACGCACGTACACACACTCTCTCTCTCTCTCTCTCTCTCTCTCTCTCTCTTTCTCGCACATGCCTCGTCATTACCTTGTCTCACTGAAAACATTTAATGGATGGGGTAATGATAGCCCTACGTAATTGCGTTCAACACCATGGAAACCTAAAACCTATGCAGTCAGTTTACCCTTGTGAAATATCCTCAATGTGATATGTGTTGCAGCAGCTTAAAACATATAAAGTTCAACATGGATCAGGTATGTATTGGAATATGTTCATGTGTATTACTAGGATAAACCCTAAACCATGCAGGTGCAGATAGCCTCATGGTCTTCATGCAATGAGAAATTCTCCCCCAATAGCAAAAATTAGGCTTTTATTTGTCTGTTTGGAGGAAAAGGGGATGGGGGGGTTGGGTTTGGTGTCTGTGGAGGGGGCTGGAGGGAGGGGCTACATGGAGGCGGAGAACCTTGTGCCAGCTCACCCATGTGTGTAATGTGAAAAAGGAGAGCCGGGGGGTGAAATACTGAGGAGGGAGGGGTGGAGGGGGGTGGAATGCGTGTGGGGGGTGGGTACACTGGAGGACACAGTGAGATCACAATGACATTTTGGATTTGACTTTCTATCACCAAGAAAGAAGAGAGAGAGAGAGAGGGGAGGGGGGGGGGGGGGGGATATATTGAACATTTACGCGGTCCGACACAAAGCAGCACCAAGTCGGACAGCGCAGATAAAGCTTTGATTAGTCCCGTCCGTATCGACAGAGGCGAGGACCCTCCTGGGACGTGGCTCCCTGACCCTCTGATGACTCTCGGGATGGGTGATAAACTGAGAGAATCACTTTCCCTCGTCTTTGCAGACGGATAAGCGCGTGCGACTCAGAGATCAGAGACACACAATGAAGAGCTGCTCAGAGGAAGTGACCGCGATCAAACGAGCGAGATGCTTTGGACCTGAAGAGTCTGAAAGTATATACGGCTCATTGGCGCATCTGTGTGTGAGGAAGTGCTGAAAACCTTGAAAAACTGTTAAATCCACGAGACACTTTCCGCATAATTAAAATAGGGTGAAAGTTGTATTTTACACGATGGAACAGAGGCCTCGAAATAAAGCACAGGAACACGTTGTCCTCCTGCAAGAGTGTGGGAATCCTCGTATCATAATAAAGTCTAAACTACATTTTAAACTGAATCCAACCATATTTATTCTAATAAGTCATTATTAATTAATTCTCATTATAGTATTATCTATGCAGCAGGTCGCGAGAGATGCCGCGGCCGTATAACCTGCTGCCGGTGTCCGGGCTGCTCTTTTCATCTCGCGGCACACTCCATCAGACAGCGCGGATCAGAGGAGGGCTGCAGCCCGCTGATAACAGCCTCTGTCATTAACTCTTTCATTCAGGGCTGAAGGGAAGCAGCCATTTTCGTTCCCACAACGGAAAAAGACAACACCAAAAAAAACACGCACACAAAACGCACGCAGGTGTGAGTGATGTGTGTGTGTGTGTGTGTGTGTGTGTGTGTTTGTGTTTTATCATGATTCAGACCCTGCGGCTTAAATCAGGCTCGAGGTGTGTAGAGATGCTCAGGCCTGATACAGCTCGGCCTGCCCTCCCTCTTCTTGAAGCTGCGAGTGAAATCATCGCGATGCAGCCACGCTCTAGATTTAGCTTACGGTCTTCACATTGTTGAAAAGCAGAACGAACAATAAAGCTAACCATTATCCTTTTATCGCCCTTTTTCTGGGCTTGCACTGACCACATCTTAGTTTACCAAAAGAATTAATTAATCTATATTCAAGAGGAAATGTGCAATAATTAAGATATGTTCCATACATTTATATTAGGGCTCTCATACTGTTTTTTTAGGATACAAAATAATAGCATACTTGTGTTCCTGTTTGTCAGCAAGAGAATATCTTTTTACTCTCCTATTATTCCGCTGCATCACGGTCTGCAGGTTACAGCCAAGGACATCAGCTTCAGAGCTTTTAATAGATAATATTATTGTTTCAAAGCAAAGCAAAATATCCTGAATATGCATATAGCAACAGACCGTGTTATATATATTTGCTCCAGTCTGACTGCACAGTCCGCTGCGTTGTATCATGGTGATGAACTCTGATCCTGCAGCCTCAGGAAACACTGAACATGTGAGAGACAAAGTCCTAGTGACAAGTCTGTGTCAACAAACTGTTTGCATCACTTTGGGCCCTGGCCTTTAAATCAAGTAGGCTGCATTAATGGGAAGTCATTAAAAGGTGTTACTATACTTGATAGTAGAATGTGTCCACAGACAGTTACAATGAGACGGCACAACTAGAAATATTAGGAGCTATGACGAGCGTTTCTTAAGTCATTGAGATTATTCCTCAAAAAGGCTCAATTTATAAAAGCTTTCAGATCCGTGATGCACCCTCGACTTCCAAACATTAGATACAGGGTAAATGTAGTTTTTACAACATTTCTCAATGTAATTTAAATTAACTAAATATAGTGTTTACACACCCTTTTTTCTCTTAATGGCATGGCTTAGATCACATCATCAGACATAAGTGAGTGAATGAATGAAAGAGCGTCTTAATACTTCAGCCTGAACAAATAATCCACGGAATAACAGTCTATCGTTATACGCTTCAATTTATTAAGCAAAAATAAATAGTAACAACGTTTAAATGCTGTATTTAAACATGTGCAGTCTTGGGTTTTATATCTTACCATCATTTAGCAAACACAAAATGCACAAAAAATATATATATTTTCCTCATCAACAAACGCAACACCGTTTTTTAACCCGATCCATGAAATCCAAGAAACCACATGGGTTACTATGTTGACGCCCCACGTCCTCTTCTCGTGAAAAATAATATTTAATACAAAAGATTTCTTTTGAAATACAAAAAAATATCTATATATATCTACGTTTTTTTCAGGTTATTTTTTATAATGTCCAAAGAGTTTGGGTTTTCGTCAAGTTCCAGCTTCCTTTTATATGCGTAAAGTTATGCGGGATTTGAGGCCCCCGGAATGTCATTGGATGTCAGGATGAGGTATTATAGATTATGGGGTGGTGGGGGTCCTGCAAGCACCTCCCCTAGAAATGCAGCAAATCTCTCCCGTTTTCTCCTGGTGGGGCACTGGGAGGGCTGGAGACGTGCTTTGCATTGGCAGGCTGATGAGGACACGTGTCTCCTCCCTGCCTCCCCCCCGGGCTCCACGGTACCGCATTGGCATAGGCACCTGAAAACCGACAACCATCTCTTGGAAACGCTGCCTGCCGCCTTATAACCTAAAAGAAAACGATATCATAGGCCCCGCAGAAACCTGTGGGTCGCCTTTCTTCGTGCGTAAAGCTTTTGCGCACAACGCCGAACTGCCTCAGAGACTCGAAAGGTGCGCTTCTCGTCGAGCATCAGAGCGCAGTGCAAAGATGCAGAAACGGAGCAGTGACGTCTGAAGGTGACATGAACCTGGGGATAATTAAGACCAGCAGACGTGCATCGAACAAGAAGTGGAGATAACAAGTGAAAACCGTCGGTGTCTTAAAACTGAACTTGCGCTTTTTGCTCGTGGCTTTATGCAGAGAATCCAGAGCTGTCATCCAAAGTAGCCTCACATCTCTATCGACTGGAGGAGAGAAAACACACCAATTAAGCTGCAGAAAGTTGCGATTCGGAAGAGATACGAAAAATGGCGACGTTAATCAGAAGCAAGCTTTCTAATAAACTGTCCAATGCAGCCACCACCGTCTCCAACAAATCCCAGGCGAAGGTGAGCGGCATGTTCGCCAGGATGGGGTTCCAGGCCGCCACCAATGAGGAGGCGGTGGGCTTCGTTGCCTGCGATGACCTGGACTACGACCACCGGCAAGGCATGCAGATGGACATTTTGACCACGGATGAGATGGGAGGTGAGGGGAGCGGAGGCGCCGGCGGACTGGACGGGGACAGCCACTACCAGAGGGACGGCACCGGTCCGGCGAACTCCGACTCCAAAGACGGAGGTCTGGCGAACGAGTTGACTGAAGTCAAACCAAAAATCACCGCGTGGGAGGCGGGCTGGAACGTCACGAATGCAATTCAGGTAAAGACGTATATACTTCGCGGATTATCAACGCGCAGTCCCGGTGCTCGGGTCTAATTGGCGCATTTGGAGCTGCTGTGAAATTTGAGATAAACGCACACATGCGACCGCATAAGAAATGTGGATTACAATATTAATGTTCATATCACAAAATGATATCCATTTAAAGCAACTTCGCAAGTAGCATTTGTTTTTAATAATGTCGTAAAAAAAGAAATACTCTTAACAATGACAGACTGCTTTTTTGTGATACATTTTTCATTGGAGCAGAGCAGATATTTCAGAACAGCTAAGGTGTAACAATGCGCTGAAAAAGGGAGGTAGTTGATGCCCTGTGCCCCCCCTCTCTCTCTTCTTCTTCTTCCTCCCCCTCTTCCTCCTCCTCCTCCTCCTCCCCTCAACACACACATTCTTTGTCTGTATCGTGATGCCCAGTGACACCGATGCACGCCCCTAATAGCTGCTCAACTCCTCCGCGTGCCAATGAATACATTAAAATAAAGAAAAACACAATCGTGTTAGACTTCGATAGAGATATCTGAAACCTATTTCGTCTCCATATGTGTGGATTTTTCTGGGGCCTTATTAATTGCAACTATAATATAAATAATATATGTATGGGAATGGGTTCCAATATCTGGAACTCATTTTAAACAATAAAAAGTAATGAGCTACATTCATTCCAAAGGTGCCTTTGGCAATTGCGTTTGCGCACAAAAGCAGATTAGAGATGTTTATTTTTTGCGGAACTATCATTTAAAGGGCGATGATTTACTCGAGAGTGGAGCACGTGGGCTCTGCGACAAAAATCTGTGGACGCGATCCTTTTTATGTTTTATCGCGGCTGTGGTCACGGCGGTCACCCTGACGTCAGAGCGTGTCTCCTCCAGTTCGTGGTGACGTCAGAAGCGGATGCGCTTAAAGCAAAGTGGAAAACCCTCGACATCTAAACGGGACAAAGACATCATAGAAGAGTCAGACAGACGAGGCCCGAGTCAAGAGATGTGTTTAGTTGAACTTAAATATGTTGGGTTCAGAAAAGCATTACTGATTCATATTTAATAACCACCAATTATCACAATGTCTTTCTTGTTGATGTTCATAGGGGATGTTCGTTCTTGGGTTGCCGTACGCCATCCTGCACGGAGGATATCTCGGACTTTTTCTCATTATTTTCGCCGCCGTGGTGTGCTGCTACACGGGGAAAATCCTCATTGCCTGTCTGTACGAGGAGGACGAAGACGGACAGCTGGTCCGAGTGCGGGAATCCTATGTGGACATTGCCAACGCCTGCTGCGCGCCCAGATTCCCCAACATAGGGGGCCATATCGTGAATGTAGCCCAAATCATAGAGTTAGTGATGACCTGCATCCTGTATGTGGTGGTCAGCGGTAACCTCATGTATAACAGCTTCCCCAACATGCCAATTTCCCAGAAGTCGTGGGCCATCATCGCCACCGCCGCCCTGCTCCCCTGCGCCTTCCTAAAGAACCTGAAAGCCGTCTCCAAGTTCAGCTTGCTGTGCACGATGGCCCACTTTGTCATCAACGTCCTGGTGATCGCCTACTGCCTCTCCAGAGCGAGGGACTGGGCGTGGGACAAGGTCAAGTTTTACATCGATGTCAAGAAGTTCCCGATCTCCATTGGGATTATCGTGTTCAGCTACACCTCGCAGATCTTCCTGCCGTCTCTGGAGGGGAACATGTCCAAACCGAGCGAGTTCCACTGCATGATGAACTGGACTCACATCGCTGCCTGCATCCTCAAGGGCCTGTTCGCCCTCGTGGCCTACCTGACCTGGGCTGACACAACCAAGGAGGTCATCACAGACAACCTGCCGTCCACCATCAGAGCTGTCGTGAACCTCTTTCTTGTGGCCAAAGCCTTGCTGTCGTATCCGCTGCCGTTTTTCGCCGCTGTCGAGGTATTCGAGAAATCGTTTTTCAACGAAGGAGAACGTACGATGTTTCCAGATTGCTATGGGATTGATGGACGCCTAAAGTCCTGGGGACTCAGTCTCCGATGCCTCCTCGTTGTGTTCACCTTGCTCATGGCGATCTATGTGCCACATTTCGCCCTCCTCATGGGTCTCACCGGCAGCCTGACAGGTGCAGGCCTGTGCTTTCTGCTTCCCAGTCTCTTCCACCTCAGGCTGCTCTGGAGAAAGCTGCTATGGCACCAGGTTTTCTTTGACGTCGCCATATTTGTAATAGGAGGTATTTGCAGCATATCTGGTTTTATCCACTCAACGGAAGGTCTGATAGAGGCTTTCCAGGATAACATACAAGAGTAGATGCACGATGTAAACTGGTAATTGCCATTTAGTGATAAAAAAAAGAAGAAACACGACTTCTCTAAGCGCAGCCCCCGCCCCTCCTTTGCTTAATTCATGCGTAAAAAGCGCGCTCACGACACACGCGGATATTTCCGCGTTCATACAGTCTTGCATCAATTCAGAAAAGGCGCGCACGCACACACGCACACACACACACACACACACACACACACAGAAATAGAATCCATGGCCGTGAGGGAATCCAATGCATCCACAACACACTATATGGACAAGTATATGTTGT
The DNA here is from genome assembly GCA_036178185.1 of Liparis tanakae. NCBI lineage: Eukaryota > Metazoa > Chordata > Actinopteri > Perciformes > Liparidae > Liparis > Liparis tanakae. Next base: position 7,179,538 of record CM070109.1, on the reverse strand, counting down.
ATAGATATGAGAACCAACGTACATATACATATTTTCCAGTGGAGTGAACGTTTACAACATGGACCTTAATCAACATTGCAAAAAGGCCAGTGTGTCTGTTCGTCGCTCTCGTGGTGCTTCCCCACTAGACTTCACTTCATGTAACGCTAGAGTTTGTGATGGACGGTTCGACAGCATAATGTGATTTACGTTTATTTAAAAGGAGAAACAAAACAGAACAAACAACGTTAATAAATGCCACTTACTTATTTGGGTAAATCTGCAATATTATTATGGGCTGTGAATGTGGTGTTAAATCAAGAAAAAGCCTGGACACGAGCAAGAATAAGACAAGGGCGATAAGCAGTATAGTGAAACACTCAGATGCGTTTTGAAATGTGTTAGAAATGAGGATATTGGACCTTCACCGAGCAGTTTAAAAATAATGGAAATGCAAAATATCAAAGTACGCAGAAGCAAAACGATTAAGCTATGCATTGAATGTATGACATTTTAGACACACACACAAAAAAATGAAACTGGGAAGTGGAAATGAAAAAAACCCTCAATATGTGGATTCTTCTGCGCGAAACTGTTAACAGTTTTGCTTTGATATTTTATTTATCCAATGTTTGAAATTAATTTTGAGCTTTTCAAAACGTGAATAACACAATTCACCAGATCTGGGTTACACATTAAAACCCCACACCGTGGCCCACATCTTAGCAAGATGGGGACCTAAAATGAAAAAAACCTGCACACTCAATTTACCATAATGTTTGTGTCATTGCATTTGAATACACATGTTGGCCTGTTCTGAAATTCAGTCCGGTCTCGAAAATTCGGTGTCTAAAAATCCCAAAAAAGAAAAGAAAAGAAAAAGAGACCAATAAAGAGGAAAATATGTATACAGACATTTTTCATTCTGTGCAATCCAATGGGTCCTGTTGAAATGTTATAAAACAGTATGTGTAGTGTGTTATTGTGGTTTCAAAATGATGGAATGTATATCTCAAAGTCGTTATCATATATCGTGAAATTAATATTAAAGAATAAAGAAATAAGTGAAATTATATTGTAAAAATGTGTGTGGTTTTATGTAAAACGAAAAAACGGTCAGAATATGTATTTTTTTCTCTATAATAAAAGACAGAAAATGGAGCAAATAGTCGCATTCATACGTTTTTAATCGAAATTAAAGCTATTGAAGACCGTGCGGAGGCCTGCTGCGGAAAGGAAACATAATCACGTGTGTCTATTTGTGCGAGGGGGGGATACACGCCTATATTTCGTTGACATAAAATCATACTCTTACAAATCCTACCAAAAAGCATGGTTTTTTATTTTATTTTCTACACCCCTGCGTGCTCAAGTGAAGATAATCTGGACATACTTTCCGCTGCAGGCAGCATCGGGCCTTGTGGTGGACCTGTTCAACTCTCCACTGGATTCTTCTGCACGTATAACATCTGGACCAACCGTGTATTAACCGAGTGAGCTGCTGTCCAGCTGTTGAAGCATCAAGAAGCTACCTGGTGCACACGGATGCGCAGGATGGTGCACGCGCATACACACCACATGGCTTAAAAAGGGACTGTGCGCATGCAAAGGAGCTGCAGGGAGGAGTGATGAAATGTGTCTAATGATCAGATTAACAACGTGAAGCACAAGCCTCAACACAGCTCACAAGTTGTCCATAATGTGGGCATGAAGACACAAAAGGATATCTGAAATATATCAGCCATTTTCCTGTGGACATGCATCAACATCATTTTTTTATGTAACCAGCCCGAACATTTTTTTAAACCAAATAAACAAAAATAAATTACAGAAGTAAAACTGAACGAATAAGAAATTCAAATTTCATTTTATAACCGTCTCAGATTTGCCTATTAATGTTCCTCGGGAGCCACCTAGTGATAAAAAACAGATCATGGCAGTGGGGCCGTCAGCCGCGTGCGTACCAGACACCTAGTGTGTCCTTAAACGGGCCAACAGTTTATTTTTAAAGACTGAAATAAAAAAATTAATTACCTTTTTATTCTTAAAGAAATCCAAGGCAAAATAACTGCAGTAAAATATTTTATTAAAGAACTCGAATGTGGAACAGGTTTATCAACAGTGTCCTAAAATCTGTAACAATCCAACTCTAGTGGTATGCTGGCGCCCCCTGCTGGCCACGTGCCGGTGGAGGAGCGTCATCAAATAAAAGGGGGCAGGGGGGGGAAACGATTGGACATCAGGGCAAAGTACTTAAGACAAGAACTGAACAGAAAATGAACACTAAGTTTCACTAAAAGACAGTTTCATTCTAAAGTGACATCTTTTATTTCAAGTTTTAGGACAGCACAATAAAATATTCATAATTATACAGAAACGGTAAAATATATACAGGCAAGAGAATACCATTTGTAAAACGAATAAGAAAGAGGAAAAAAAACAAGTGGCACAAGATGCCTGAAGACAAACATCCACATAAAGTGATTTCATAGTCAATATCGCATCACAAGCAGATTCTGATAAACCGACTGCACCCAGGTGTTCAGGGGCCACACCTTTGTGCAGGCGCTGTGTTCTGCACTGCTGCGCCCTCACACGCAGACCTCAGGCGTTGGGCGGAGGGTCAAAGCGGCTCACTGGCTGACTTCTTCGCTGGTGAGGGTTGTGGGTTTCTTGGTGGAGCTCTCGACCACCCAGGGGTGGGACAGGACTCCCTGGATGGGCAGTCTGTGATTTGGGTTGTGCTTCAGCAGCCTAGCAACCAAGTCTTTGGCTCCGGCTCCGATGTTGGACTGTGCGGGGTAAGTGTACTCCACCTGAATGACAAAGACAGGCAACCAGCACACACATTTAAAACAGATAAACTGGATAGCAAGGAGTGCAAACTAAACAAAACTAAAGTCAAAGTGGGATGAAAAGGGTTCTGAAACCACAGCACTAATAAATGCCAACTGCTAGTGTCATGCGGTCCATGACGTACCCTTGATATCTTGCGGTAGGTCTCCTCGTGACTTTTCGTTTCAAAGGGGGGTTTCCCAACCAGGAACTCGTAGCAAAGCACGCCGAGACTCCACAGATCCACCTTTTCATCGTGAGTTTTCCCCTCAATCATCTCTGGTGGCAAGTAGTCCAGCGTGCCACAGAGTGTGGATCTCCTGAACAGAGAAATGTATAAAGTAAAAATAAAATAACAGTGATGTAGAGGGGCAAAACAATTAGTTATAAGAAACCGAAACACGTCATTCCTGACAGACGAGTGAAGCCAAACAATTGAATCACAAGTGTAACTCAAAACATTCTTATTCATAACTTAACGCTCACATAAAAGCTGTCCCATCAAAGGTGGAAAACAAGACACAAATGTGTGTGCTGACCTGGAGGAGAGCGTGTGAACAGACCAGCCGAAGTCTGCAATCTTTAGCTCCCCGTTGCCCCCCAGCAACAGGTTCTCTGGTTTGATGTCCCTGTGGATCACGTTCTTGTTGTGGCAATAGTTGAGTGCATCTGCCAGCTCCATGATGTACTAGAACAGCACAGAAAACATGGTGAGTACGACATGCATCACATTGTCTTTATAACAGCATCCTCGTCATTCTTAAACATTAAACTCTTTGAAAGACACTAAACTTATACAGGTTTATGAACTATGTATAGACCTTCTATAATATGGACTTTAATAATGACTTGCATTGAATACAATTCTACATGCGTTTGACAGGTGATGTCAAAGTACACATTTTACAAAAGTGTCTTAAATTGGGCACTTACTGTGGCACTTCTGGCCTCAGGAAAACACCCGCAGCGCTGCAGCTCACTGTACAGCTCGCCCTTGGGTGCAAACTCCAGGATGAGATAGACACGCGATGAGTCATGGAAGTAACCGTAGAGACGCAGGATATTCGGGTGCCTGCAGGACAGAGCGACAGAGACATGTTGTCAAAAGAGCAAAATAGAAGACGAGAGAGAAGAACTACAGAAGCCAAGTGTGTCTTGCCAGTGACTCAGAATTCAGGTCGATGAAAACAGTCATGACAGCTTTTGAGTTTTAACAATTATGACCAAATCAAACCTAATTTGAATGACACATTACCTGAGGTGAGACTGGATCTCCACTTCCCTCCTCAGCTGGTGCTCCACCCCAGCCTTCTCCAACTGCTTCTTGAAGAGCACCTTCAGGGCCAAGATGAACTTACTTTGCCGCTCTCTGGCCAGGTAGACGTTGCCAAATTTACCCTTTCCCAAGGGACGGCCAATGTCAAAGTTCTCCAGGCACCAATGCTTGCTGTGCGAGCAGAAACATGCAGAGTTACTGACCAACGCTTTGTCATCCATGTGAAAATAACTCACAAGTACAATGAATCAGACTCACTTTGAAGCAGAGGCAAGTGGCACACTCTTGGCAGGTTTGACTGTCAACAAAAAATATGTTAGCGCCCCAAAAACAAATGTCCCCAATTGATTTGTTTGTCCGACTTTGCTTTATGCTTACCTAGTGGCTTCTCCGGGTTTGCCGGTTCCGATGGAGGCTTCGCCGGCTCCAGGTTTACCTTGGGGACATTTGTCTTTGGGTGCATTTGTTGGGGAACACGTTTGGGCTGCGGCACGCAGTTTCCATTCTGAGTGGCGGGGTTCACATTCTGATCAGAGGGGAGCGCAGCAGACTTAACAGCCACCGAGACGTGAGACGCTGGTTTCTGGTGAGACACAGGCCGCTGAACGCGCTGAGGTCCGTTCGACACACCTAGAACTCGCTGGTGGGGAGTTGGTGTAACCACAGACATCTGCGGCGGCTGAGACACAGGAATCCGCTTTGGGCCGTAGCTGGTTGACTGCAAGCAAAGAAAATCCCAAACACTCAATTAAAGCATCTTTTCTGCATGTGCTTTTACATGAAGTGGAACACCCAAACTTAAATGATGTTATAGCAACACTTTCAGCCATGCTTGGGATTCTGCCTGTGTGTGCATATCTACTCATAGCTGTGTGTCAGGTGTTTACATCTCAAGTGTGCACAGACTGAGGCCACTTCAAGGCAAAGTCAAAAGCTCAACACATCAATATACAATGTCAAAGGTCTGAAAGGAGAGCACACAATCTGTGAAAACTATTTTATATTAATTAGTGTTATGGCGATATTGTGCATTACCTTCACATTATGCGTTTGAAGTTTCATGTCCTTCGACAGCTTGAGTCTGGCAGAAGGGTCCATAATCTGAGAAAGGGTAACCGTAAGAGTATAATGTAAACGTTGTATGCAGATTTTATCTGCATGTTCATTCTGTACACATGACATCTATTGCACTTCTGTCTCCCCGAGGTTTCTTCCCGTCAAGGAGGTTTTCTGTACCGATGTGAGGTTCCCGGGACAGAGGATGTCGTATGTGTACAGATCGAAAACCCCTCTGAGGGGGATGCGTATTGTTGGACAATAAAAACCAAATGCAAGTAAACGTTGGCTTCATTGTCTCAACGTGAACATGGACATTGGCGTTATTACCGCACGCGTTGCCTGTAACGCATCACAGATGCTGCTGCCTCTACACCATGGATTAACGAAAACGTGAAATAATTGAAAACAGTATAATATACTGTGGGACGAATAAAGGTACATATATCATAAGCCGCTCAGTTTCAGCCGTCGCGAGAGGAACGTAACATCGCGATATAAACGAGAACGTTAGGCTCGAGCTAACCGGTAGCCGTTTGGTAACCACAGCACCCAACACAACTCTACTGTAAACGTTACTTACCTTATAAGTCTTATTTCACAGTGACAGGAAGAAAATGAGCGATAATTAATCCAGAATGTAGCTACACCCTTAGTAACGTTAGCTCTCGAGCAGGGACGTCACCGCTAGCTAGCAGGGACGTCGAGTCGACCACATCAATACTTAGCCTTACGATACCGCAGTATTCCTCTTAAAAGCCAGCTCGCTGTGGTAAGAAAGTAAACGCTGATTCTTACAGATTAACCTAAACTATAACCATTCCCGGATTCAACTTCAAAATGTGGCTCGTTTGCACGTTTCTTCCACTCGGCGCTTCGCTGTTTGACTTCAATTTCAAATGTCCCTCCGTTCAAAACCTTTAAATGCAGCACAGCCACCGATTGGCTGAGAGAATGCCCGGTGCTCGCTCACCATTGGCTGATTTTAAAGGATGTAGCGTGACGTCAGTGGGAGGCCTCCCAAACAGCAGAGGGCAGCAGCGGGCAAATCAAACCAACTACACTCTTTAAAGTGTATACACTACTCATCTTATCTACAGGTGAAACCTGCCCGTGTCAGTGGTAGAAGGCTTATTCAGATCATATATAGATTATTTTATTAAGTAGAAGTAGCAATACCCCAAATACCAAATAGGGGAAACGAGTCATGGATTATTAATTTGTAACATGATGTGAGTTATATCAGTCAAATGTATTTAAATCATCCGAACGTGAATTAACTACATCTGGAGGGTACATGACAGAAGAATAGCATTAGTGCTTTCTGTAACAGTTTTTTTTATAGTTGATTAAACAATTGGAGTCTCTTAAGCAAAAACTTGATTCATCTTTTCAAAGGGCATTTTGTTTGCTGTCTGGAAGGAAGATGATCTTAAAGTCGGAGTAATAGATCCACAAAATGCTCCTTCAACCCCTTAAAACACGTTCTCTTTTAATTGAAATCTGTGTAGGTAATAAAAACAATGTTCAAAGTTGAACCTTTCTCAGGATCATTACTCTGAATTGGACATTATTTATTTCAGTGAAAATACAAAACACTGTAAAACAGCCCTGTTTAGTTATGTCCACCTACGTATTCTCTTTAACTCAAAGATCGTTGACAAGATTTAGATTTTGAACTCAACTGTTCAAGTTCAACTTCGTTAAACTTATAATAATACCTTGCTTTGACTTTTTTTTAAGATTTGTCCTTCAGTCCTATAACAACACACTGAACTGAAAGAGAGGAACATCCAATTGATGGATTCAGTCTGGAAAAAAAAGTATTGTAAAAATTATTTGTTTTAGTCTTTTAGAGTGACATTTTTGTTTTTAATTTGGATATGTCAGTTAAGATTTGAATGCTTTCAGGTTTCTGGAGAGCTCCTTGAGGGAATGCAGAATGGACTCCTATAGGATCATTTCCTTTGGACATTTTCAACATGGCTGTGGTAGCGGAGGAGAAGATCATCTTTTTTACTTTTTTCTGAAGTTTTCAGTATCCCACATTTTGCCACAGCTCAGCCATACTCCATCTCTATTGCTTTCTAATTCAATAATTCCCCCTTTTAAAAGAATGCAATTAAGTCACGTTTTTTTGTGTGTTTACAACGTTCATATTCGGATTGAAATTATGTGATCCCGTTTATTATATCTCATATGTCAGTGTGCACTACCACCATCTGTCTGTCTACAATCAGTTACTGTCCGTCTGTCAGATTTGCCTCTACTTGTCGGTAACACAGCAATTTGGGTTTGTTGAGATATACTTGTACCCAATGTTTAAGCCTGTGTATTCTTCAAATACATATTTTTTTGTTTTAAACAGAAGTAAGAATTCATTTAAATCCTTTTAACTTCAATTGGCAAGTTGTTTAAACTTGAAACTGAGTTACAATAAATCAAAAATCTGTCTTGGTTCGACTAGGTAAGGAAAGTCTTCCTAAACTGATAATTAGATAGATCATGTTCAAACAACAAGGGACCACAAGTTAAATCAACTCTGAAAACTTAAAAAAAAGTATGTTTAGAAAACTAGAACATTGTAATTCAATCCACTTTCTGACTTTTTCTTCTCAGTTGAATCAGAGGAACTCTTTCAGTCGAGTTAAATTCAGTTTCCCAGGCAGCAGGTGAACTGGAGTTGAAGTGGACTGAAATTAAATTTACAGTTTAGTAGAAACTCCCATTCTGTCTACACCTCCCAAAGTCAATACATTTCATTCATACTCACGTCATGATATAGTTATAATAATCATTAAAACATCTTACAGTATTACAGTTGCAAGAATAATACAATAATCATACTTGCAGTGACAGTGACTTTCTATGTTTCCATAATACATTCTTAAGAATATCCTTCATAATATACTTTATTGATTATTATTAACTTTATGTATTCATTTAAAACCATAGACTTTCTTATTTTTTATTTATCTATTATTCCCGGGGGGACGGGAGGATGATGGCAAAGCTCTCGTCCCTGATGATCCACACCTCCCACCCCATGCAGGACACTCTCACAGCTCTGCACAGCTCCTTCAGCCACCGGCTGATTGCTCCCGGCTGTCTGAGGGAGAGGAACCACACGTCCTTCCTTCCTTCCTGCTGCTGTCAGGCTGCACAACACACTGCAGTAGATCGCTGGAGATCCTGGCAAACTCTGCACTTTACTTTATTTCCCCCCTGTATATTTAGTATTAGTATTTAGTTTTTAGTATTTTGTTTTGTGTTTTATATTTATTTTCATTGATGCTCTGATGTGCACCGCTGCTGTGATTTTTGAAATGTCCCCCCTGTGGGACGAATAAAGGAATATCATATCATATATTATATTTTCATGTGCAAGTATAACTTCTCAAGATGAATTTGGAAGTCTACCATTTGGCCAGCGTGTGGCAGCATAACTCTTGAATTAAAGTTAGATCGAAGAATGCAGTTTACTGGTGAACATTTCAGTGTGTAGCCTCTGACAAAACAAAGACGCACAGCACATATAGCTTCCCACCCTGAAGGTACCAATTCCTCTTGGAATGCAGCCATTCAACCTCCCAACGGCAAAAGGTAAGCTTTCACACAGACCCTTTTGCGATTTGAAAACACTTACATTAGATACATATCTACTCTATATGAGATATATAACTTATACAGAAGTCTAACAAAAAAAGATTGTGGAAATATATGTATATATGTTTTTTATTATAACATTCTGCAGTTGGTGAAACAGTTTCTTTTAACAGGCAGCCAGATAAAATGCACACATTGCAATTCCAAAATAAGCATGTGATATCACATTTCTTAATGTTCAACCAAAGTTGCAATTCACTACTTCTGTAAATACATATTCCTGTTACAGGAAGAAAATAAATCAATGTTTATAATGGAGACACTAAATCTGTCAGCATCATCACACTGCTCAAAGACCTCCTCAAAAACAATGAGTCCATCAAACAAACATTCACAGATCGTCACGAGTAGCAGCTTTTCAATGTTAGCTTATATTGTTTTATAAGAGCAAATAAAAGTCTATGCAAAGGTCTCAGTTCTCACACTGTTATAACAGAGGAACATTAGTATTAATACAACTGTTTGAGTTGAGCAACATATCCAAGTAGAGAAACTGAAAATATAACAAAACATTTGTACTGTTGTGTTTAGTCCCCGCACATCTTTCTTAGTTATATAAAAGTTATACGAACACAGCATTTAAGAAGTTCTTCTACATTTCTTCAAAAACATAAACATGGCAGACATCATGATCCCTTCATTTCACTTGAATAACATGATCACATTATTAGTCTATGTTGCCTTGTGCAGTTCGTCTTTTCATTACTGAGGTTCCACATGAAAACCTCGTTGGAGATGGCTCTGTTGCACATAAACCGGTGACGGTGAAACATTTCAGTGACATATCACTGTCAACCAAACCGTTTACTCACATACACTCAAAACCTCTTTCATGTACCCTTGACATGTATTGCACTTGACTCCTGCCTCACAAGGCATTGTTTTCTGCCCGTGTGTCTCGACAGCAGCTTTTTCCTCCGTCGCCTCTATACTTCTCATCATAACCGTTGTTCTTTCAACTGTTGCTGTAAAAAACTGAGTTCATGCCTAAGGAAACTTCTGAGGTAAAAGGGGAACCTCACAAAGGAGTACGCGTCTGCTTTGGCACTTTCCGTGTTTTCAGCTCATCCAAGTACCTCGGATACCTCTTAGCTTTATGTTTTTAAACCCACAGATAACAGTGGTGTTTAAACTTGTCCCAGAGTGTCTCATCACTGCGGTCCTGCCAGGCATCATCCCCTAAAGACGCTCCACCGAATCCTTTCAGGTTGTCATCTGCTGTTAAAAAATATATTTATCTAATGTAGATAGTAAAAGTATATGAAATGGATGGATTGTACCCTAAAAACTCCAGAGCACCGACGTAGCACCAGAGCATCATAAAGGGAGGCTCTGTGCCGGTGTCATTTCTCAGTGACCGCAGCAGCCATGGGGACTCGCATGGTCCCGCGGGCTGTGGCTGCCAGCTCCTCGATCTCTGCGTTCAGTCGCCTGATGACCCACTCCATGGCTTCACGGCCCTGAGGAAGAACCAGCAAATCAATGAGAAGTTAGTCCACGACGAGGACGGGGAAATGAAGACGATTACATTACGTTACATTACATGTCATTTAGCAGACACTTTTATCCAAAGCGACTTACAATAAGTGCATTTCAACCTAGAGTACAAACTAAGAACAACAAGAATACAGAAAGTAACATTTCCTCAACATAGTCAAACTACAAAAGTACCATAATAAGAGCCATTCAAGTGCTACATCAAGCTGAAGAGTTGAAAAGACTAGAATGATCTGTTGCCATGAAAATACATTTGAGGAAAGATTATCTGAAAGCATGCTCCTTATTCCCTTCATTTGTATTTAAATACTCAATAATAATATTAGTTATTAAAATGGCTTTTCTCCAAGTTTTGTGTTCTTTTGAAAGATTGATTAATTTATGTTTCGGGCTTGTATAAATCAGAAAGGGATTATAAATGACTCTTTGCCTTAACAGTTTACTTAACTTATGTCCACAATAAAGGGAAATGTGTAGATATGGTTTAACCCAACCAAAAGAAGTTTGGGGAATACTTCAAATGAAAAGGACAGTTTTGTTATTCTATTAGTAGTTAAACAAATAGTCCACATCATAAAGTGCAGGACCCAAACAATATTCCATTTAGATGTGTACTTTAACATTAGTCAATTTGGGAACTACCAGAAAAGAGTTGCATGCGTGTGTTTTGGGTTCTCGGGTTACCTTTCCAGCGTTAGCAGACATAGAGCTGGCCAATACTCCCTCCAAGTAGCTGCTCAGACTGACTCCTTTCACAGAGATGATCGCCTCCTGGGTCAATATTGTTCTACAGGTCGGAGAGGTTAAAAGAAAGTCATGAATGCTTCAGAAATTCACGATTCATCAAAATCCCTACTATGTAAAATGAATGAACCTACTTCTCTTGGTCCTCAGGGTGTGGTTTGTAGGTTATCCTTTCATCCACAGACACCAGGTTTGTGAAAGTGATCTGCAGAGGAATAACACCACAACAGTCAAATGCTTGTGAACTTGTGAAGATAATCGTCTTGTGCGCTATCACAGCGAGAGTTTCACAACAGCATCAACTTGAATTGTTGAAAAAACATCAATCAAGCCGTCAACCTGTGGAACAACCAAGACTTCATTCCAGAGGTATAAGGCAATTCGCTACACGTGTTCAGACTAATGGGAGGCACCAAAGGTGGATCTAGATTGGTATTTATTCTTCTTAAAAAGACCACAACCATTTGATTAAGCAGCACTAACACACTGAAGGTGTAATCTCAACGCTCACCCGAGGGTGCCAGAGGAGGGCGTTGCGTCATAAGTACTCACATTTGTAGACTGGAGTTCGAAAATCTTCTCTTTGGGATCCACAACCGAGTGCTCCTGAACATACGTGTATGTCCGTGCGTTGCCAATGATCTGAGGGAAAAGATAGAAACACACTTTAATAAAATAAAAATTCAGGCTGTTTTCTTGCAGATGTTACTTAATCAACGTGTCGACCTTTTTGAATGGTGCCTCTAGTTAGTTATTTATGTATTGTCCCACTGAGCATCCTGCACTGTATTCATCCACAAATCATCCGGCGTCTTTTCAGCTTAATCTTAAGGACAATGCCCTTTAAAAGAAAATTCAAAATTCACTAATAGTGACTTCAGTGGAAACACATGGTCCTGCTCACACTTAACCACTCCTTGAATTGAACACATTAATTAAATCAATTCTCCTGTGACTTTAATCTAAAATGTCATTATTATTATATCCGTTTAATTGTGTGTGTGTAATTCACATTCAGCAACTGCAGGCAGACCTCTGGCTACAAGCGGCATCTTTTAGGTGCAGTTTTACATACAAATATTTAAAAATAAAGACTCACTTTGCTATGAATCTGATGTGCCACTCTACTTCTATAAGAGGATCTATTGGCTTGAGCCACAATGAAATACAGGAGTTATACAGGTTATTTTTCGTAGTGTAATTGAACATTTATGGTCATATTTGTCAAGTTAATTCAAACTTTTCGTCACCTATATGTTGGCCGACAGTAGAAAAGTAAACCGATGTCAAAGGAAGACGTCTTTGTGATGCATCCGGTATCCACACACACACTGGGGCTCAGGGGAGATTTGTTTTGAGACAATCTGATTATGGGTTAATATGCGATCCATCACTGGGACAGGCGGTATCATCGACTGCCCTTGGAATTAAAAGGAGCTATTCATAGATGTCGTCTCAGACAACAACCCCATCCTAGACAAAGGTCAAGGCTAAACAATAGCAGCTGATCGTCCAGTGTTTACAGAGGCTACAACTTTATGTGATCTTCTCCAGCTTCATCATTAGAGACTTCAACATGTCTACGGACACTGTGGGAAGTTCAAGCGGAATGTTGCAGAAATCCCAAGTCATCCGCCACTGCCTTTGATTCTAGTAGTGACCTCTATAGTTATAGCCGGTGAGACCGAGATGGAAAGTTACATCACATCAAGGGTTTCACCTTAGCTATGAAAGAAGTGACACTACCGTGTCCTGTACAACACGAGTTTGGCACTTTGCCATGAACTCCTTGAGGTCTGCTGCTGACCCTGGACAGAAATAGGCTGGCGGGTTAACGTCGTGCTCACAGGGTGGAAAGCATTAACCTGCACAATCTCTGTTACGTAACACTCTTGGGCTATTACGCCCGAGCACATACTTGCAAGTCGGGTCATGTGTTTTTTCCATTCAGAGTCCCGTGAGTAAAATTTCCCTGTAAGCAAAGCAGCTCCCTTACGAGGCTGCAGCAGCAACTCATTTGACAACGACGCTCGACCGCAGGCCGGTTTTGAAAACTCACAGTTTTCACGATGGATGGAAGACCCCACTCTGTGCCGAGCAGTCTATGGCTGTGGAGGCGTCCCTGTTTGTCGATGCTTCGGTCCAAAACATCCACTCCGATCACATTGGGGTTCATCGGGTTGGGATATTTCTGCATAGCAGCCTTGGTCACCGTCTCCCAAGGATGGCTGTTGAAGGAGAGCCAACAAATACTATTGAAGCATTGCAATAACAAACTGCAAACGCACACACCGACTAAATGATGATCTGATAGTGAGTTATATTCTCATCAACATGTCTTTAGGATTAAAAAGGGAAAACTAAAATTGCTATTCAACTGAATTTACTTTTGATATCTTCATGATAAAACTCAATATCTTACATTCTCAGTTTAAAGGAAAATTGCTTATGTTCAGTCGTGGAAGGTAACTATGGTCTCTACACAAGTACAATAATGAAGTATATTTCGCTTCCGTCTCGTTATTTTACAGTACATTGAGGTATCTTCGCCACTACATTTCAGAGGGAAATATTGTAGGCTAGTTTTTGCTCCTTTACATTTAACATACACAATTAAATTATATTCAAAAGCATGCATTGGTACGGATTAAACTATATGTGACAGATCAAATTTTACCAACTACCGCAGTAAAATGATAATTACACAATAAAGGGTGAGTGATAATAATCCATTAATAAAAGCGTAGCACTTACAGGAGCCATTTGCATGCACCAATTAGTTTATCCTTGGATACTTGTACATTCAGCTAATAATACCTAGAGAGGCTATACATTTATTTAGGTGTCAGTTTTTATGTAAACTATAATATCTTTCAGGGATCTGAAGACTTTACTCACTGCTTATGCAACATTATTCTCAAATGAATCACCTGCATAAGGCTCAACTTGATGTGTTGAAACGGTGTCAATGTATCTACATCTTTTGGGGGGAGGGGCACTTTAATTCCACAATTACTTTCCACGCCTAATTATGCTCAATTAAAGAGAACGAGCTGAAACTATTATTAGTAGTATTTTTTTTTACATCACTGTAAAGAAAAGATGACTCTCACGATCTAACATGGGGGTGGATGGTTACCTCTGAGAAGCATCACGCAACCCAGTGACGCAATCAGGCGAACAATATATAAATGTAGGGGAAAGGTCGCGCGCTAAGGGGCCGGTCCTGACCGTCAGATGACGCAATTTGACAGCTTTCCCCCGCCTCATGTCATTTATTCACCATAGATGCGGTTCTACTTTCATTTTGTGAATGTTACTTTCAATTGGCGAGTGTGTGTGTGCATTCCAGTTTAAAACAATGTTTCGTTTATAGAAAACGGCAATTACATGGTGGGAGCATGTAATGTAAATGACGTCCCCATTCCTATCTTTTACCAAAAGCATTCAAGCCAAAACCACCCAGGTAAAAAAAATATATCATATAATATAGTATAGTTTTATGTGCGTTAACCGGATAAAACACGAAGTGAACTGCCTGATCATACACCTTTGACCATCTCTGAAATACATCGCCGGAATAATTTTTTTAAAAGAATCTATTGAACTACTTACTTGAAAATGTGCTCTGATGTCCAGATCTTCATCGTTTCACGTTAACCGTCTGACAGATGCAGGGGGTGCCCGGGTCGTGGCGTGGGTAAGCCGGTCGGACTGACTGAAATCAGTGCAACACTTTCGAAGGCATCTGCAAGTCTCCGCCCCCTGTACTGTCACGTGGTCTGCAGCTACGCACTTGCCCCATTCAACATGCCGCATGAGTCCAGTGACTCCAGTCACACGGGGGACAGCTGAATGCAATATTATGTGTACAACAATGGCGACAGCACGGCACACCACGTGGTTATCGCTCCCCTTCACCTACAGCATGCACTATATTCAAGAGTTACCGGTGTAACCTGCAGTGTTCTTGGAAGACAGTTAAACCAGCCCTCAAGGGCTGTTTTCGGTACGTGTACGGCATTACGGCAACAGCGTTTAAGAACTGACTTCAAAATAAGAGCAAACTTCCGGTGAACGTGATAGTCAGGTAATACGCCTTTAAATACAGAGATAGTAATGCATTAAACTAAATGAATGAGTCATGAATTTTATGAACGATGAATGCCAAAAAAATAGGAAGCAACCTCTGATGATGAATTTCAAAACAAAAGCTCTCGAAAATAACATTCATGAGCAAATATGTCTCTAATGTGAGATTTAAAAGGAAATCGTGAATAGTTCACTTCACAATAATGGTACACTACCTCAATATGTAAATCAGAGACAATAAAGACATTCTTATGTTAAATTACAAAATATAAGACCTTCAAAATCTGCTTCATGAGTTTACTTCAGATCACTCCATGAGACAATGTATGTCTAATTTCAGATTATATTTAAAACGGAAATGGTCTATAGTTAGAAAGTAATGTCACTTCTGATTTATAGGAGACAACCTCAAGATGTCCCTCAGAGACAATTAAGGTATTATGATGTATATTTTTTTTAATAAAAGTCCATCAAAATCTCCTTCATGCACTGACTTTGAATCAATTCATGAACCAATTTATGTCTAGCACTCCCTAACCTGTTGAAAAGAAGATGTAATACACAACACCGTGCTATCAGTGTCTGATATCATATAAACTTTGAACAAAAAGTTTTTTAGAAATCCTTGTTTAATAGATTTCTTCTGTAACAATGCTTCTTGGCAATACATTTTATACTGTTAGAAAGGCTGTTTATTTCTCTAAACGGTGTCCTCTCATCAACTAAATTGAACATTTGTGGGATCAGCTTGGAAGTGCTGTTCGTCCCTGAGTGACCAACACAACCACGTTGGCTGACTTGCATAAGGAATGACCGGGCTGGTAACCAGCATGAGGAGGAGGTGCAATCAACTAAACAACACCAGTCAAGAACCAATAGCAACAGCATAAGCTGTTTGGTATTGAATAGTTGGCACATTTTGAATAGCCGCACAAACACGGAGCAAAAACAAAAAAATGATGGCTGTCTTGCTTGTGTCTTTTAAAGTGGATGCTGGCTTGGCTGCAGTAGTATGGGCATATCGGACATTTAACCTTGGATGTTACACAATTCAGCTCAGGGAAGGTACAACATGCTCTGCAACCTTCAATGAATGAAAAACAAGATCAACACATAAATGTCAATCTGTGACGCTCGATTAAGAACATATTCTGGCAGTGCTTTAACATGTTATTTGGTTGGACTCTTTTCAGCTTTTAACACCTGCACAAAGAGAGTGTTGTTTCTATAACATAAGTTTCGGAAATACACCCCGATGACTTTCAAACTCCAGGACGGGTCAGGACGTGAATCTTGAGATTATTGACTGCAGCAAAAGCAGAAAACAAATATGTGTCTTTTTGTGAGGTACTTAATTCATTTGTGTACTTCTTCAGGACATTTAAAAGACTTGGGATCTGTGAAGAGTGGCTGCAAATTATTGATTTTATGAGATGACTTGGTCATGAAGGTATAGAGGGCGGTCTGTTGAGTGATTGCTTGTTCCTAATTATGCTGTTAACTAGGGTACCAACAAGTAGTTTATTTAATCTGAGAATGGCAGATCTTTTGATACATTATGGGTATCCATTATAATTGATGCACCATTATTATGCTGCTTCTCAGGATCAAATATGTTGGTCACATTAATTCTATGAGGTAGAACATTTAAAGGCTTCTTTGAAAGAATGAGTTCCTCATTGCCTCCTTGTGACTTTAAACAGATTGGCCTATATAAGGTAATCCCGCTTTAGTCATTTTAACCCATATTGACTTGTGGGTTATATGCAGCGTTATCTTCTTTTATCCACATGAGGCCAGGGGACTTTAGTGCATGTAGTGAGAACATCTCCACGTCATGTGTGCTTATCTCAAAGTGCAGACACGCTGGCCAAGTTATGTGTAATCTCTATGTCCCAGACTCGTAACCGTTGGTGGAAACTGTGTGACGGCCTTGACTGCTGACGCTGTCACTGTGCGGTCAGAGCAGTGTCCATCACTGAAGCCAAGTTTGGTTATCCAATTTCAGTTAAAATGATAAAACTAAATGAAAAGGAAGTGTATTTCTGTGTTTTTTTGGTCATGTAATGAATGCACCATTAATAAGAAATCCTCAATATTTTGTGTTGCGGTTTTTATTACCATGATAACTTAGAAACACTCAACATTTACTTATCAGATACAAAATATTGGCCAAACATGTTTTCATTAATTTCTCCATTCTTATGACTGGATTATATAAAGCTCGCATAACAAAAATTTCTCCATACTGTACATACAAATATGTTCATGATTTTCAAATTTTACTATAAAAGAAAGAACTTCTCAAAAAAAAACATGTAAGAATACAGATCTCTCTCTCTCTTTCTCTCTCTCTCTCTCTCTCTCTCTCTCTCTCTAATAAGCACTTTTCATTTAAAAATGTCAATTTGTTTCTCAAGGCAAGGCCGTCTAAATCAACCTTAAACATAAGTTTAAACTACAAAATAAAAGTTCCTTTTCAGACCAGCCATATATTTTATACATCCTTCCAGCAAAGTGTCAAACTTACACCCCACACTGCATGACCTACTCAGCCACAGCCTCTATGCTGGTTTCAGTAACTGTTTCCAGTTTAACTTCAACTCGAGACTGAACATTTGTTGTCGCGGCTGATGAGGGACCCTCCTCTTCTTCATCCTCTGCGTCCGAATCGAGACCAGCGGTGGCGTCCTGGTACTGCTGGTACTCCGACACCAGGTCGTGGAGGTTGCTCTCTGCCTCAGAGAACTCCATTTCATCCATCCCTTCTCCTGTATACCAGTGGAGGAAAGCCTTCCGCCTGAACATCAGGGAGAACTGCTCGCCCACGCGGCGGAATATCTCCTGAATGGCCGTGTTGTTGCCGATGAAGGTGGAGGCCATTGTGAGGCCTCGAGGTGGGATGTCGCACACGGCGACCTTGAAGTTATGCGGGATCCAGTCCACGAAGTAGAGGCTGTTTTTCTGATGGATTGCAAGCATCTGCTCGTCCACCTCTTTGGTGGACATCCGTCCACGGAAGATGCCAGCCACGGTGAGGTAGCGCCCCCTCCTCGGGTCGCACGCCGTCATCATGTTTCGGGCATCGAACATCTGCTGCGTGAGCTCGGGCACCGTGAGGGCTCTGTACTGCTGGCTGCCGCGGGCCGTCAGCGGGGCGAAGCCGGACATGAAGAAGTGGAGACGAGGGAAAGGCACCATGTTGACGGCCAGCTTCCTCAGGTCCGCGTTGAGCTGTCCGGGGAATCTCAGAGAGGTCGTGACCCCGCTCATGGTCATGCAGACCAAGTGGTTGAGGTCCCCGTATGTGGGCGTGGTCAGTTTCAGCGTGCGGAAGCAGATGTCGTAGAGGGCCTCGTTGTCGATGCAGAAGGTCTCGTCCGTGTTCTCCAGGAGTTGGTGGATGGACAGCGTGGCGTTGTAGGGCTCCACCACCGTGTCGGAGACTTTGGGGGAGGGCATGATGCTGAAGCTGTTCATGATGCGGTCGGGGTACTCCTCTCGGATCTTGTTGATGATGAGGGTTCCCATGCCGGAGCCGGTGCCACCTCCCAGAGAGTGAACCAACTGAAAGCCCTGCAGGCAATCACAGCTTTCACTCTCCCTCCTCACTCTGTCCATCACCTGCTCCACCAGCTCCGCTCCCTCCGTGTAGTGGCCCTTTGCCCAGTTATTCCCAGCTCCTGAGTTCCCTGTAACACCAAAATAAATACTATAATCTCTCTTGCCAATTGAATTAGTGGAGGGAAAACATACAACATACTTTGCACTTATGAAGACATAACAAATAAAAAGACAAAGTACAAATTGCGCAACTTCTCTATAGATTGAATATTGCATTGCATGTAGATGTTGACACATATATGTTTTTACTTGTTTGGGGGATAAATACTCCAATTTAGGAGTATGATGTTTTTATATTCAGTTGCCATGTTCTTGTATGGGTTGAAATGATCCTCCCCTCTCTCGGATGTATGAAACATTCTCAATGCCATTGAATAATGAACTAGATGGTTGAAAATGCAAGCTGGGAGACATTTCTATCCAAAGCACCAGATATGGCTTAATTGAATCTTTCCTTCTCCACATTATAGTAAAAATTGCCTTTTTATATCCAAATAACAGCAAGACAGTCTTACAAGTATTCCCTAAAACTGTTTCCAATATTTGTCTCACCATGGATGAAGTTGTCTGGCCTAAAAAGGGCTCCGATGCGGCTTCCTCTCACACTGTCCATCGTCCCGGGCTCCAGGTCCACCAGCAGGGCCCTGGGGACATATTTACCACCTGCAAACAGAATGGACGTTTTTGTCTAATGTCGTCAGAATGGGCATCCTGAGCATTCATATGTCCTCACTTTGTGTGAAAGTTGGAGAACAGTTTTATTGAAAAGCACAATTTGTAGGTGATTGGTAAACAACTGTGTTTGTGGAATAAACTGAATGTAGGTATTAAATAGACATTATAGCCTGTATAGAGTAATCACCTTGTGCCTCGTTGAAGTAGACGTTGACCCTCTCCAGTTGGAGGTCGCTGTCTCCCTCATAGAAGCCTGTTGCATTGATCCCATGTTCTTCACTGATCACTTCCCAAAACTAGAAAGAGAACGCCAACGTTAGTTTACACCTTTCATCTCATGGACTTTATATTGGTGTAAATGCATCTTGTTATTAGTCTGTGTTATGATCTTGTTCTAGTCAGATTACGAATCTCTGCTACACACGCTGAAATTATGAAGAAAATATGAACTGCTGGATTCTCAGACACATTCTCCAGTGTCAAATGGCACAATGTGTCTGTCCCTTTAGCTGTGACGATGATACTTAAAAAAAGAAGAAGGTCCCACCCATTTAGCCTAGCTTTTTGGCCTTATCTTTCCCCTGAATGCACCAGGGTACACCCACCCACAACTGCTGATGGCACCATGCAAAGAAACAGGGCTTGTCCAAATGAGCTTCATAATTTAAAAGAATATTGTTACCATTTCCATGTTTCCGTGTATTCTTAATCTGGTCAGAACAACATCATATAAGAATATAAATATATTTTAAAATATATTTATTAAATGTAATCGCTCACATTTAAACATTTACAATTTGTTTTGTGAGAAAAAAAAGAAAATGTTCTTACAAACGGTGACTTCTATCATCTACATAATAACCTTAACGGTGGAATGTTGTTATATTACCTTTGAGCCGATCTGGTTGCCACATTGTCCAATTTGCAAATGTACAATTTCACGCATGATGATCGGGCTACAGTACACAGAGCAGCTGAGGTGTCAGATAGGCTTCAGCTCTCCAATCAGTCTTTTATACGCCACCCGAAATGATGTCATCAGTGATGTCAGGGAGTCACTCCTCTCAATAGGAGAGGCTCCTAATACACGATGAACACCCTTAGCAGAATGATAATAAACAAAGATTATTTTTTTTCATATGGGAGGGTTTGCCATACTTTTATACTCAATATAAGAAGTTTATGAAAGCCTTATGTTCCAACATGACACCTTATGTTTTGTTGTATATTTGAATATGTGTCAGTTTTTAAACTGAATTATTGTATGTAAATTACAAAATAAATGACTGATAATTAAGTTTTTTAATTGCATTGATAAGAAATTATAAATAATGGAAGTGGCATCTGGTAATCATTCCTATATTGAAGCTGTGCAAACATGGTGAGATAACTTTTTAACATTTCTGTTGTTGATACATCATCAATTAATGGAGTGTCAACCTTTGCAGAGGAAAACAGTTGATGCAGTGATGCACAATAACCAAAAAACATTTTATTTTTGTGATATTGAACTAAAACACATCTGTGAGCTGAACCAGTGAATAAGAGCAGGAAGGAAGTGAAGAGAATTCAGTGAATGGAAGTATAGTTTGTTTCTCTGGCCAGTGTCAGATAAAACCATTATGATTAACTATAAATTAATGATCATAACGTGTACACGCACACACACACACACACACACACACACACACACACACACACACACACACACACACGCACACACGCACACACACGCACACACACACGCACACAAACACATGCACAGGCAAAAACACAACGATTCGGCTCCCACATGCATGTCTGAAAGGAAGAAATGGTCATGCATTGGATACATGAAGATTGTAGTATGATAATGTACTGCCTTTTCACAGCATAACTTTTATATTGCACACCTATTCTCCTTTCAGATGTTAAATAAACAAAGTTTTTCATATTCACTAAATCTGCGTACAGGAGTTAAATATTTTTGTAAAAATGGGCAGCAGTTGTGAGATGTAAGATGCTGCTATCTAGTGGACGATTACCGTCATAGCATGATAGGAGCAACTATCGTTTTTTAGATTGGCAAATTGATTTAATTTGTAAATGTAAGCGTTTTCGTCAGACTCGATCACACTTTTTCTCTTTTTAATCTTTTAGATCATACATGTGAATAAAGCAGCTGATTTTTAATGTAATGCTTCAGCATATGCTCTTAAATTGTTATATTTTAAATCAAATATAGGAATATAAATGAGCCACAAATAAGACAATTAAGCCCAATTTTTAAACGGCAATGTTGTCTTTTATAATTACAGATGAGCGTTCTTCAAAAAATACATTTTACATGATCCTGCTAAAAACTTTCCACAAACTGAATAAATAGATATTTATTGTTTAATAGGACACTGACAACTCTCAATAATATCATTTTAGTCAGAATTGTTTGTTTGTTTGAATGGCTCTTTTATTAAACCACTAAAAGAAAGAAATATATATATTTTCATATTATATTAATTTAAAATGTCTAATGTTCATTTATGATTCTTGACTTTGTCAGTACTTGTTGTTTTAATGGTAATTATGCACTTAAACACCAAAGCAAGTTCTTTAAGAAGACCTACTTGGCAAAAAACATTTCTGATTTTACACAGAAAGGTCACATGCATAATTAATAAATGCGTAATTAAATAAGATTCAGTATACCATGATACTGATGATAATGATGATTGTCTTTATTAACTTGCTGCTATAATATTTTAGTAATTACTTATTGTACTCCTTCAGTTGTCTGTTGGGATCAATTGCTGTTATGTTAATGGTTATAAATGCAGGGATGCACATCGCATGCAGCCCCATCGATGTATAAATGGGTGACTGAAATATGTGTTAAAGCAACAGAAACGCAGTATACAAGTCATTTGACGATTTAGGATACCACAGCAGTATTTCATTGATGACCTTTGTGTGTTTTGCCCTGAGCTTCTCTCCCTTTCCTTTTGACGTAATTGTGGAGGGGGATGTTTTGTGTGCGTGTGTGTGCTCCATGGTCTGTGTGTAGGAGTTTTTATATGCAGTGTTTGCAAGTGAGATGATACAGTGAGCTTCAATGAGTTTGAGCTAATACCAACTTGTGTTGAATGTTGAAAGTTGGAAACAAAATATATTTTAAATTATTTAAAACCAGAGCAAAATACAAGTGTTTTTAATCATAACACTAGTCACAGAGATAGATTAGTTTCGCTTTTAAATTACTTGAAATAATAAATATGACAATTGAAATGCCGTTTGTTTAGCTTATTCTTAACCTTTTCACCAATCATATATATTTAAATTCTAGTAGTGCTACTAAAAGTATATGATGGCATTTACTAGATAGAGATTACAATCTTATTTTATAGTTTTTCATCGTCATTGATGAATGTCTTTTTGGTGTATTGGTTGATTATCACGTTGCTTCAAAGAGGGCGCCTCTCCCCTTCTGTACCTCTGCTTCATGACGCTGCAGGCAATCATGTGATCCGACTCTGCTTCGTTCCAGATGCGTCAAGTGGCAGTATGGACGAAACAGGAAGTACTTTAATCTTAACTTCAAACTAAAAGCACACATGTTCCTTTGCCTTGAGAAATGGTAAGAGTAACGTTATTTTGATTGTTTGAGAATTTTCATTCATTTTTGCATTGAAGTATACATGTTATTGATTGATCTACGTTACATTAAAAGTGTTTAAAAGTGACAGAGACTAAGAAAAAAACACAATATTATTATTTTGTATCTTACACTACAGCTCTATTACCAAATGCATAAAGTACTGAGGAGAATGCAACTCACAAAACCTGAGTCGTATGAGTTTTATTATAATGATTTGTGACCATTGTAATGTTGACAGTAAAGTGTTTAATCTTGTATCTATTTACATTTAAATATTGTATTGAATTATTATTGAAACATTGTAATTCAACTTTCATAGTCTTTTCTTTATAGTATCGGTAGGAATAAATATTTTAAGTAAACATTTAAATAAAATGTAAAAAAAATGATTTTGTACTTATTTGTGCTAATAAAAATATATGTATTGTATCGGGGAATGTTTCATTGTACTACTCTTCAGGAAGAAGATCATTTGAAGAAAAACTAATGAAACCCTCTGCAGATTTTTGAGGAGAAATTTATTTTGGTGGAACAAACAACTCAGTCCTCTGAAACAATGCAAACATTTTTTTGTAATCTATTTTAAAATCATATCATATAGAATCATGTTTTTATATGAAATCTGAAATAATAAAATTAAAGGCAACTGTTGAATGACAGTGGAGTAAAAGGCACAATATTTAGGAGACATATACATGTATTTGATCACTTCACCATTACTTTAACTTAAATAAAGACCTGTGTACTTCTTCCACCACTGTCAGCAGCCCCTGAATAAATCCCATATATTTTCTCCAAAAAAGGTGATACTTCATCAACCATAAAACCTGTGTAGTCTTAAGTGCTCATTTATTTTGTTGAAATAAACTATATAAGAGTTGTAATTTCGTAATGGCTCCTCTCTCATTGAACTTAGGAAATCCTTCATTTCAAATATGTTGTTATTTTGTATTGTTTTCATCACATTGTGACGTCTGTGACATATACACAGGATTATCATTATTATTAGTAGTAGTTTTACCGTGGGCATGAAGCGTCCACGCGGGTTTTATTTTGAAAGTTCCAACCGGAAGTTAGAATTCTCGTCACGCGAAGCTTGACCACAGTTCTTCGTTCCCAGGGTTCCGTGAGAGCCGTTTGCCCCACCCCACCTCTTCAGCGCTATCTATCTCAATGTACAGTTCTCAGAGAAAAAGGGGGATACAAATAATTCAGAGTAACACCGCAAAGAAACGATTCTCACTTCCCCGACCGGTCCACCGGAGCAGACGCGGCCTCCCGGCGGTACAAACTAAATACATGTCTCGCCGTTGGACCACTGATTGAAAACACCGCGGTATGTTCACGTACCGTGCACATGTAACCGTAATCTACCACACGGACTCGCAGGGACTACAACACGCTGAGAGACTTGACAGCGGGCTGTACCTGCGCCAAACGGGGACATAACGGAGGATTGTACACCAGCATCGCCTGGATACCGCGTTGTGTTCAAGGACGTCTTAAAAAGCCCCCCAAAAACGGCCGTTGCTGATGTGAGGAGAAATACACATTAACGTGACAGTGAGCAAACGGACGGAGAAGCGGCCTTTTTCTTTGGGGTCTGGTCAAACCCCCCGGAAAAAAAAGCAAGAACCGGCATCTGTTGAAGGGGAGAGGAAATAATTTGGACATCGGCTATAAACAGGATATTATTAATAAGGTTGCTAATATCAACGACTTCAACTCTCTCTCTCTCTCTCCCCCCCCAAACACACACACGGTGTATAATGTGACGGGTTTGAAAGACGGTGGTGATCGAGAGAGAAGCCCCGGTGGGAAGCCTGACATGCCATAATTTTAAGAGGAAATATTTGTTCAAATTTTTAATTTGTTGGTTTTGTTCACGCCCGCCCTGTGATGTGTTTTGGCTAGTTGGATCGCGAACACCACCTACGAATAATAACCTGACATTTATATTTAAAGAGGGGAGAGAGGGGGAGGGAGGGGGGAGGTCGAGAGAAATAAGGGTTGTAAGTGGAAACGAATTGAATGGCAGCGTGATATATCTGCCGAAGATGGGCTCCGGAGGAGACATTTGTTAAGGAAATTAAATATAACGTGAAGAAAAAATCTACACATTTGTTACAAACCCAGCGTTTGAAGTGAAAATACTGAAAGAAACGGAGGCACCGGCGTTCTCTCATATATATTGTTAGACTGGAAATGTCACGTCCACTCCCTCATATCAATGTTGATGACTTCATTGAAGATTTACAGTGAAAAACACAAGAATCAAAGTCTGAGAGGGAGGCATCGCTGCTCTGCTTCTTTCCCCCCTCTTTTTTTTCGTTGAGGGATCTCTTGTTGATAAATTGGCAGTACATAGCCATATCCATCCGTATTGTGCCAAAGCCTGGTGGAGGCTACTACCCACCGTCTTACTACCTAGCAGGTTTTCATCTGGCAACATAAATGTCCCCCATTTTGAGCAAGGTGTTCCTCTGCTGAGCCAGTCGAGGAATTTAGGATTGATTGACTTTTCTTCTGATCAACACCCTCCCTCCACACCTACCTACCTACCCACTCTGCCTCCCCCTGAACCTATCACTGGGTTTTTGGGAAGATGGGCTGTCTTGGCAATAGTAAGACCGAAGACCAACGAAATGAGGAAAAGGCACAGAGGGAAGCCAACAAAAAGATAGAGAAGCAGCTCCAAAAGGACAAACAGGTGTACCGGGCGACTCACCGGCTACTACTACTAGGTAGGTTTCTGTCAAATTCACCATTAATGTGTGTGTGTGTGTGTGTGTGTGTGTGTTCAATTAGGGCCCATTTTGTGCTGAATAGTTGTGCCCAAAAATACTAGCGCGTAAAAATCAACTACTGTAGATACAAATGTAATAGCTAATGTTTCAGATTGTTAATACACACATACAAAAACAGGCTATAGCAGTAAGACATCAATATATGATGCAATGGCATGATGTCACTACACTATCAGGTTTGACCGTCTCGACACCGGACGGTTGATAGTCAGGCCTGTCTGCTGCGTTCACGGGTCAGACGGAGGGTGGTTATAAAACATGTCAAAGAAGATGGACAGACAGAGGGACAGCATGTGTGTGTAGGCAGCATGCAGAGGCTGGGAGGCCAAACGTACGCGTGTGTGTGTGTGTGTGTGTGTGTGTGTGTGTGTGTGTGTGTGTGTGTGTGTGTGTGTGTGTGTGTGTGTGTCTGTGTGTTTACCTTGAGTCAGTTGGCCTATAGGCTCCATATTTGATGCTCTGTTTCAGATTACAAACTCACCTTTGCGTAATTGTCTTCACACCGGTTACTCTGGAAATGTATTTTCTAATCAGTAATTGAAAAACAACTCTTACTATTTATAATTGGATGAGGCTATTTCTGGATTTATCCTTCAGGCCTCCATGTTATGATACAGTCTGAACCTCAACGCCAAGGCGAGTACCTGCCAAGCCTCTCGTAGTGCGAAGTGTAAATTGAGATTACTATTAGGATCACCAGCTCCCCTTGAAGAACTGTCCTGGTCATGCTGATCTGAAATAGATCCTAGATGTTTACACTTGTTTACACTCAGGCTCTACATTGCAGGCCTGAGTTTAGCTCCTTGTGTCCAGGTAAGGAGATGTCATAGTCTGGCTTCTGGCGTTTTTTTTATCATGCCAGATTTATGGCTAATGACATTTTCTTGATTCTTTAAAGTTTAAATTTCTCAGGGCTCAATTACATCTCACCCTTGCAAAAAAAACAAAAAAACTTGCTTACGTCTACTAGTGAGACCGATTTGTCCCTGATGCTGAGAGCCCCTTTCACATCTGGAAGCAGTGGTGGAGGAAATCCTAAAAGTACCAACACAACGATGTAGTAAAAGTCCTCCACTCAACCTTTTATCTAAACTAAGTATGATCAGCTATGGAAGTTATATCACATTTTGAGATTGTTAGCACTGATGCAACAATGTGTAAGTAACATTTTAATGTTGTTGCTGGTCGAGTTAGTTTTATTTGTAATTCATTTTTGGGACTTTTCTCTTGTTTTTTCTACTTTCTAAATTAATTGCTAGTTTTCCTCTTCAGGCATCTAACAGTCAGTTTCGAGGATAAATCTCTATTTTGTTGATAATGTTTAGACATATGAAGTAAGGGGCCCCAACTACACACTGTTTATTTGTGTGGGTCAAACGCATTAAAGGTTTGGGACTCCTGATTATTTCTTCAACAATGTGTTTGTATTTATAATTATACCATTTAAAGTCGTAATCTGAAGAGTAACCACCAAAATACCTAAATCTTCACAAATGCAGTATTTAATGAGACTCGCTTTGAACCATCACATCGTTTCATGGATCCTATTCTGGATGTTTTAGTCTTCGCCCCTTTTAAAGGAGCTTTGTTCAACTCTTAATGAACTCTTGTTTTTCTGTCCTTTCTGCTTTCAGGCGCCGGTGAATCAGGAAAAAGCACGATAGTCAAACAGATGCGAATACTGCACGTTAATGGCTTCAACGCAGAGTGAGTACCCTCCGTGTTTTGTTGTTGTGTATTTCCGTTGTTTACCACACACACCTTCAGCACATCTCATCACACCACGGACAGTTCTGGAGGTTTTATTTACAGAATGTAGGTGAGAAACTGATAATTAGGAGGTATTGGTTAATCAGATATTAACATATTTGTTTACAAAATACATTGATATTGGGCTTTTGTGATTTCTTTTTTTGAGGAGAACTGGTGAGATATCACATGTCAGGACTAACCTTTCAGAAGTTTAGTGGCACGAGGTCTGCTTCAGTCGGCTATAAATAAGTTGGTTAGTTTTGAACTTTATTGGCTAAACACGACGGTGAAGACAAACAACAGGACGAAGCATGAAGAAAGAGCACAGTTCTTTAAAGGAATCCCTACTTTATAAACCGTTGGTTATTTTAATTTTTTTCTCACCGCATATTAAGTGTCTCTGGGGTTTTGTATTGTTCGTCAGGAAACACAAGACTTTTTGTAGAATTGTTTTGAGGTTTTTGTTCCACCATTTTGTTAAATTTCATAGACTAAATAATGAATTAATTAATCTAGAGAATAATCAGCAGATTGTTGGGAAATAAAACTTTAACAATGATCCCATCGCCGACAATAGTGTATCCCAATCCTGATATATGATATCCTCAACACTTAATTTATCCTTACAACAAATTAATATGGCCAGGTCAAATATTGACCATACTACTAACAATAACCACGTATAAAATAATCTCAACATTCGTGTAGCTTAAAACATGATAACGTAACTTCCCTTTTCAATCTTCTTCCTCTTATGTCAGAACGTAAATATTGATATTTCTTTCTTGTTTTGGATGTTTTGGAGTTCGTAAAAAGTGTGCGTGACACGATAAGAATGCTTTGATCTGTTTTGGGTTTTCCTGGGTTTTATTTCCTAAAACTCAATCCCAAGTGGACACAATGGAAACAATAGAGACATGTTTCTATTCTTGATCATCAGTTTCCTAGACAGGCCTTTTTGAGTTAGGAGCATCATCATGTGATTATTTTTGGACAGTTACTCCACACAGACCCAAACGTTCTGGTGTCCACAGTCAAAGCCTCGGTCCCGGTTCGCTCCGCGGGGGGTAGGCGCTCTCTTTAGGCCCGGAAGGCTTCACCCTGCTGGGTTTCCCCTCTGGGTGCTGGGGGGATGAGGAGAGGAGGAGATGATGGAGATTAATAGAGGAAGGATGAGGGTGAGAGGAGCCGCGGTTTCTTTCCTGTTTTGTGATCTTGTTGAGGTCCTCGTGGAGGAACGTCGTCTCTTATTCGTAGATATTTAATGAAATAAAGGAACGAAGAGCCGAGGCAAGCGGTCTCTTCAAGTCCAAACATCTCCTTCCTCCGAGGAAACACTCGGATTAATTATGTTTCTTTTGCCATTTTGTGAAGTTATTTCAAATTGAAAGTGGGATCAATGGTTCCTTTGACTTTGAGAACACTTAGCAGTGGAGTCAGAACTAATCAACATGAATAAAACTCAAATGTTCATCAAAATGGTTGCCATTTAATTTGGTATCAGTCTACTTATTGATTTAATTAAATAAGGTGTATAATGCATTATCAGTTCAACAATTGTCTCTTTATCTTACAATCATGACAGGGTATCTGTCATCATTTATTCTACTCACTTTAATGTTAGTTTCCACGTTATGGAACTTCTCTCTTGTATCCGGTAATAACGGCGAGAGCAGAGTGAGGTATGAACATCATGTGTCACAATCCCAAACAATTAGGATTGGGCTTTCTTCAAATTAAGCAATGGTTTGGTTTTAAGGGAGGTATTTGAAATGTGATTTATCTTCTGTCCTGATAATGGGACTGAATTGTCATTCAGTTTCACATTCTCTTTGTTTTTCTGTTTGGGAAGGGAGTTTATCTAGTTTTATT
This sequence comes from Liparis tanakae, assembly GCA_036178185.1. Lineage (NCBI taxonomy): Eukaryota > Metazoa > Chordata > Actinopteri > Perciformes > Liparidae > Liparis > Liparis tanakae. The sequence continues at coordinate 7,150,032 of CM070109.1, read as the reverse complement.
TTGCCCGAACCAATCACAAGCCTGTGACTCATCTGTCCCACTGACGGCTTTTTACCATGAAAGCTGTGCTGCAGTGTTTTTCACGTCGAGAATAAATAATTAAGCGTTGGAGTTTCTTTTTGTGTAAGTTGTGTCAATAAAGTGAGTGAATATCCTAATATTTTGGTCATCGTGTTTATAGACAAGTCCTTTAAAGTTAAAATATATTCTGAGAGGATCAACCATACTCCCACCAGATTGATATTGAGGTATCGGGTTATAAATATCATCTCAGTATCCCCCAGTGATAATAATAGACAATTCAAACTGCTCACTAACAAACAGAGAATTGTCCCGTGGAAACATGAAGACCACCTCACGGCTCAAAGCTTGTTGTCTCCGATAAATCCTTCGATGCAGCGACGGTTTCCTTTTCACCAGTCACTTAAAACAGATCACATTCATCCACGCTTTTAATTTGAAATCCGTCTGCTCAAGCTGAGTAAAGCAGTAAAGCTGTAATGTCGACGACATATACTACCGTTCAAAAGTTTGGGGTCACTTAGAAATGTCTTTATTTTTCAAAGAAAAGCATGTTTTTTGAATGAAGATAACATTCAATTATTAAGAAATGCACTCTATACATTTAGAACGTGGTAAATGTCTATTCTAGGTTGAAACACCTGTTTAAAATTTTTTAAATATCTACACGGTTGTATAGAGGCTCATCTCCAGTGTTCTAATGGCACATTGTGTTATCGCCTTAGAAGACTAACGGAGGGGTAGAATTTTAGAAAACCCTTTTGATATGCAAGCACAGCTGAAAACAGTTATGCTGGTCAGAGAAGCTTTTCAACTGGCCTTCCTTTTGAGCTTGAAGTCTGAAGAACACAATTCATATTTAAAACAAAAATCATTATTTCTAACCTTGTCAATGTATTTACTATATTTTCTATTCATTTTGTAATTCATTGGATAAATAAAAGTGAGTTTCCATGGAAAACACGAAATTGTCTTGTTGGGTGACCCCAAACTTTTGAACGGTAGTGTATACCGCACAGTGCACTTAGACGTAACATGCATGGGTTTAGCTCTGCTCAGTAGTATGCTGGGATGCTGGTATGTTCTGCTGTGGGACATCCAGAATGAATCCCACCATGCAGGGAGTGGGACCTGATTGTGTAAGCAGCTTTACGGTTGTTTAGTTTTTGGGGATTTTAATACATTAGAATTTTGAAGCTTGCTTTTTGTCTGGTTTCTGAAAAGACGTGTGTGACTTCTTTACTTATATCGCCCGCCGATTGCATCAACTTAAGTGCCGTGCTGTGTGTGTTTGTTTTCATCATGGGCAGTAAGTTAATATTGGATTTAGGAAAACACCTTGAGTGTACGGTAAAGGTTACTGAGTTACTTACTACAGTACACAACAGTTGGGAGTTGCACTTGGTCAGCAGAATAAAGATATTGGTGCAACTGGAGCAACCAAATTACTGATGTGCTATAATTCACCTCCAGACTGACAAAGGCAAGTTTGTGTTGCACAGCAAATTCCTACCAAAAGATATTGGCACTCAGAACAGAAGAAATAACACATTATTGAGCTTATTTTGGATTAATCAAGCTGTTTTTGCCATGCAGTTTATTCATGTTTTGTTTTACAGCTGATTATTTTTCCAGCTTTTTAGGATTTTTTTCTGTGGAGAAGAAACTTTTAAACTTTTTAAACTTTCCTGACTCAGTAGTCGTTCTGTATTCTTGTAAATTATGCTTCCGTGTACAAAAAATAACCCTTATTTGTTCTTCACAGGGAGAAAAAACAGAAGATTCACGATATTAAAAACAACATTAAAGAAGCTATAGAGGTAAGCAATTTATCTATTACCCATTTTCAATGATTTGTAGCACCATTTTCAAATGGTTTTAGGCTTGATAAGCAAGTGATGAAAAGGTTAAAACCTGGTAACTTAACTTATAGGTTTTAAACTATTGAGTAATTAACTTCTGGCACTGCTCCTTCAAAAATGAACATGTAGCACATTGAAATTAAGCTCTTCATGTTTTATGAAATGTGTTCCTTCATATTCAGACGATTGTGGCTGCCATGACGACGCTCACACCGCAATGCCGGATAGCCTGTCCTGCAAACCAATGTCGCATCGATTACGTCCTCAATCAAGTGATCCAGAAGGATTTTGAGTTTCCTTCGGTAAGTTGCACTTTACCTCCTCGGGATTTATTGATTCTCTGACTTCTGCACTATGTCTCTTTTTCTGACGTCATCTGGAGGTGGATGTTGTGTCATCTGATTGCCAGAGGCAGTATTTGGAAACACTTTGGCGCGGTACCTCACATGGCAGCCGTTATAAATCCACCTGGTGTGTTCTCGCTGGGATTCAGCAATTAGCAGGTGTGCTCCGCTTGGGAGGCTGAACATTGAATGAGTCTCTCACCTGTGAGATCCACACAGCCTATTAACACTAATTGTGTGTGATAACCCTAAATGTGTGTAGAGGGACCTGTCCTCCAGAAACCCAGAGGCTCAGAGGGATTCCCCCCCGAGCTGCAGTCTGCCCCTGGCGGCCTCGAAGAGACCAACATGCTAATAAGACCAAAACTATTTTCAAACTAATCAGTCAAATAATTGATTAGTTGATAAATGGCAAACATAATCTGTACCATAAATAGTGATTGGTATTCGTAATTTCAAGCAGATTGCTAAAAAAGAAATTCAAGCATTGTTTCTTTTTTTTTTTTTATACATCATTCAGATGTTATATTTTGGGGTTATTTATTATATAAATATACATAACTAGCAGTCCAAATTCTAAGAAATAAAACCAATTAAAAAATGTAATCAAGATTAAATGTTTAAAAAAATATAATTTTACTTATTTACTCGGAAATGTGTTTTTAAAATCATGCAAAGTTAATTTAGATTATTTAATTTGATATGATGGTTTAAACAAAGTTTAATGGCAGATTTCCCCAAAATGTAAAGACTGACCTTTTGCTTTAAGTAATCCAACTTTGAAGCTATGCAACTAGTAAGTAAATTAGCTATTTGTTAAATTGCATTTGATCTGCTTTCTAATATTGGAAGTTTGCATACACAAGAAGAAGAACGCCGTGTCTTCACTGTTTTTTTCTCCAGCATTTGTTTTTAGCAGCAGTAAGTGTATTTGTGTGTAAGCAAAAGGAAGTCTCCTGACATTGTCTCTGTTACTTCGTGGTACATTTATAATACGGGTCTCTCTCAAGCTGACCCTTCCCTGGTGCTGCCGGTCAGTCACTACAATTCAACTGCAGAGGGAAAAACAAGCCCGTCTGATATGGAGGTTTTCATGTGTGGGGCTGCGGAGGCTTGAAGCAGCGTTAATGTAGAATACAGCACGTTGATAACTGTTTCCTTAAGGTGACGTTTAAGGAAGCTTCAGTTCCCAGAAGCGAAAGGTTCGGCTTCCAGCCCGTTGAAGTAAATAGGTGGTTGTTCAGGAAAGAGAATACAGTAGACAACTATTTAATGGGCACAGCCTCTGCTCCATCTCCTCTACCCGCCTCCTCCTCCTCCTCCTCCTCCTCCTCCTCCTCCTCCTCCTCCTCCTCCTCCTCCTCCTCCTCCTCAGCCCGCTCCCCCTCCCCTGGCCTTATGGCCTACTGGAAACCAGTTGGACTGGTTGACTGCCTTCAGCCGGGAAGGAAGAGTGGGAGGTAGAATAAACACAAGGCCCGGATTGAATCTGCAACGTCTTGATTTCCCTTTGAGCCTATAGATTCTAATCAGTAATCCTTTTTATTTATTATAAAAAAACCTACTCAAAAATGAAATGCATCACGTCTTGATAAGAACATGCTACCCTCCTGAGCGTTTTTGCTCTTAGTGCAGTCAAGTTATTCAAGTACATTTTATTTACTGTAAATATTCCAAAATTAAAAATGTAACTTTCAGATTTTTACAAAAAACAGCATTAATCTGTTCTTAATTTTCAATCTGCGATCAACAAATGCATGTTGTTGCATATTAAAAGCACTTTAGCCTGTTTATTTTCTTGGATCATTTCTTTGAGTCTGTAAAGGAGTCAGGGAAACTTTCTTTTCAATCGGTATTATGGCCTCCTAGTTTTAACTAAAATCTGACTTTTAACTCTTGAGTGGAAAAAATCAAAAAGAGAATAAAAGATAACACAAATAAGAATTTATTTTATTTTTTTAATAAATAAAGTTTTATTGCAACTTTTATGCAAATTACTCTATCTGCAAATTAAACTCTTGTTATCTTCTTGTATTTTTCATCCCAAATTACTTTTGAGATTAAATAAAATCAGTACGTGCTTTTGTTTGACAGTTTTGTATCGTGCTGGGAGAAGGATTAAAAAAGACGGACCTCATCTTATACATCCGCCTCAGCAATCACATCTAATTCTCCTAAACATGCTCGTCAGTTACACTGTAACTTCAAAACCTGCCTCCTCTCAGCGACATCAAGTCTTTTTTAAAGGCCATAAAGTGTGACTCTCCGGCTCATAATGGCGTGTTTGTGCTTTGGCCGCGTTGTTTGCGACCCGCTGCAGATCGCAGTGCCGAGATAGGCCCCCGTGAAGTGACAGCCGAGCCTTGTCTCCGTACGAAGCGCTCCGTTTCTCCATGAACTCGCTAAACTGTTCTGCTTCCTGTCTCTGTGGGAGCCGCTCATCTGCTGCTGCTCTCCAAGCCGGCCTTTAACTACAAAATAAGCCAGCCAGTATCACTGCCCGTCCATCTGTCCTTCAACGTTTTCACCCATCAAGCCTTTACTGGGAAATGCGGCCTCATGCCAGCAGCATGGATGTCGCCATGAGACCAACTTGTTCCTGCGTTACCATCCACCGATGTGTGGGTGTAGTTTACGTCTGGTTATGAACAATAAACGATTTCTTCTTCTTCTTCGCTTTTCCTTTCTCCTTTCCTCTGTTTTATTGTTTTATTGATAAATTGTTTTTTCCATAAAATATCAGAAATACAAATGCCTGTTAAAAATTTACCACAGCTCAAGGTGACACATTCAGATATGTTTGATTTTTTTCCCCTTCTGGTATGCTGTTGATCCAGACCCCTCTTTCTTTCTTTCTTTCCAGGAGTTTTATGACCATGGAAAGAAACTCTGGCAGGACGAGGGTGTGCGGGCTTGCTGGGAAAGATCCAACGAATATCAACTCATCGACTGCGCACAGTAGTAAGGCCCCTTTCCTTTTTCCACCTTCACACACACACACACAATCAAACACGCATACATCTCTAAGCGGAGGCCGACCCGAAGACGGACTTCCCCTTTCTCTCTCGGTGACTCTTTAGCGCTCACACACACACACACACACACACATAATCGCACTGTGGGGTGTTTGGTCGTTTGGGCTTGTGCTTACTGTGAGGGCAAAGTGTCGAGATTCACGAGGTGTCAATGAATGCTGCGCTGCCGACTCGGTGCGTCTGTTCCGGTGCATCATGGAGAATAAGCTGGTCGTTGTAATGCAGAGACGTGTCATTGGACTCCCATGAAGTTCAATACAGACATTCCTCTTGATTGCAGATTGTTTTGAGCATTGAATAAAGTTCCACTGTTATGTCAAGTTAAATAAGTAAAGTTTCTATTAGAAGAATTCTCCTTTACATGAGTACAATTATCCATTCCAAGTAAACGTACTGCATTCAAACTCCTACTTCAGTGAAATAACCAATTCATTTCAATTCAGTTTATTTGTATACATTTTTATTTTTTATTTTTTTTTATTACAAATTTGTCTCAGAGTGCTTTACAATCTGTACACATAGACATCCCTGCCCCAAAACCTCCCATCGGATCAGGAAAAACTCACAAATAACCCTTCAGGGGGGGAAAATGGAAGAAACCTTCAGGAGAGCAGAGTTGGTAATGCGCAATAGAGAGATACAAAATTCATCCATAAGGAGAGAGAAAAGAGGAGAGAGGTGCTCAGTGTATCCTACACCTTCCCCCAGCCTATAAGCCTTTAGCAGCATATCCAGGGGCTGGACCAGGTGAGCCTGATTCAACCCGAACTATAAGACTATCAAAGAGGAAAGTCTCTGGCTCCCATCCTCCTTTTTAGGACTCTAGGAACTACAAGTAGTCCCGCATTTAGTGAGGCAGCTCTCTAGTGGGCCAATATGGTACTACAAGCTCCTTAAGATACGATGAAGCATCACCAATCAAGGCTTTGTAGAGGAGAAGAATTTTAAAAGTGATTCTTGATTTTACAGGGAGCCAGAGCAGAGCAGCTAGTGCAGGAGTAATGTGATCACTTTTCTTAGTTTTAGTGAGAACACGAGTTGCAGCATTCTGGATCAACTGGAGGGACTTATTAGAGCAGCCTGATAATAAGGAGTTGCAGTAGTCCAGTCTAGAAGTAACGAACGCGTGGACCAATTTTTCTGCATCTTTTTGAGACAAGATGTGTCAGATTTAAAAAAATGTTACGTAGATGAAAGAATGCAGTCCTTGAGATTTGCTTCACGTGGGAGATAAAGGACAAGTCCCGATCAAAGATAACGGAGAGACTCTTTACGGTGGTGTTGGATGCTAGAGCAATGCCGTCTACAGAAACCACATCACCAGATAATTGATCCCTGAGGTGCTCAGGGCCGAGTAAAACAACTTCAGTTTGCTCAGAGTTTAACATCAAGAAGTTGCAGGTCATTCATGTTTTATATCCTTAAGATATGCTTGAATTTTAGCGAGCTGGTTGGTCTCCTCTGGTTTGATCGATAGGTATAATTGAGTCTCATCTGCATAACAATGAAAGTTTAAGGAGTGTTTCCTGATATTATTGATAAATAAACCAGCAAAACATACTTAAAGCATTACAAGTTAAAGTAATTATTCTGCAGAAGAATTTCCCCTGTGAGTGAAATACAGAATATAATACTGATGTCAGGAAGTTTAGCCGAGTTGTTCCCAACCTAAGGGTCCGGACCCTCCAAAGATAAATCTGTGTGGTTGTGAGATGATTAATGAAGGTGGGGAAAAGAGGACAAGTAAAGTTCCGCCTCATACATTTTGATTTCTTATTTTGGACCTTTCTCTAGTATTTGCTTTTTTGGTGAAATATTGGATTTGAATCAAATAAAAAAGTTAATAAAACCACCTGAGAAGTACAGCTTAGAAATCCCTCTATTAACTGGCTGGATTTGTATATGTTACCACTTTAAAACAAACTATTAGCTGTAGCGCTCAAATAAAGGCAGTGTAATAAAATGTGAGATACGAACAAGTCCCTGGACGTCCGTGTCCTCATCACTTCAGCTGCATGCCTGACGTGTGTTAAGTCGCTTAAGTGTGTCGTAGTGGATGCTTCTTTTTGCGGGGAGGTGTCACTGGAGGCTCTCAGCAAAATGATAGACACAAAGCCCTCCTACCTCCCTTTGAAATGTGATTCTGGACAGAGAACGATGGAGGAGAAAAACTATTATAGAGACAGATTAAAATAGAAAGAGGGCTTCCCTGTATTGCGGGACCCCCTGTCCTCTCCCCATCCCCTCATCTCCTCTCCCCTCATCCCCTCTCCTCTCCTCTCTCCTCCACACCCAGCAGCCTCGGTGTTATGGATCAGATGCTGGGCCGGGTGGCCAGACCGGAAGTGCTCCCCTCCCCCCGTCTGTGTGCTTATGTAAACGGTGAAGCAGCGAAAGAGAGAGGGGAGAGCTATTTTTAACCCTGGCCGGCTGCAGAAGGAGAAAAAATGAGCGAGTGTGTTTGGAGAGAGACAACTTCAGCATTATTGATGGAGGTTGTTTGCGTTCAATTTAAAACGTCAACCTTGGACCAGTGCGGGGAAATGTCAGGACCACCCCCCCCCCCGCTACTCCCGTTTTACAAAAACAACACAAACAATATCATCGGATTCGTGTCATGATAAAACATATACAGGGAAAAAGAAGTTGACGTTGAAGTGATGCTTTGCTGGCTGGGATTGTACTTACTTTTTTTTTTATCAACACTTCCTAACACTTTATATGGTCGCACACTTTGTTTGCAAGGATGTTGTCGTCCTTGATGACATGTCCAAACAAAGCGCACGCGTCCCTGAACAGGACGCCGGCTAAAGGGTTTGTTTTGTCTCGGAAGAGGAGGAGACCTGTTGGTCGAGTTTCTGCTGCTGCATTCGTCCTCACGTCAGAGGAATATTCCCCTGATCGTAAATCTTTTCATTTCTGAAAGTAGTTCCAACTTCTTGGACTCTTGTTGTCACTGTGAGGTTGCCAGGCTGCAGATCACCCTGTTGGCCTTTTGAACTCTTCACTTGTGATATGCTCTTGACCAGGGGTGCTCAATACGTCGATCGCGGCGTACTAATGCTAGATCCCAGAAATTAGCACGTCCTTGTTTTTTTTTATTAAACTAAACAGCCGTCTGTTGTTGATCGTAAATACACAACAGCATGTCATTTCGTCACTTGCACCGACCCCCCCCCCCCCCACCCCGTAGGTAGATCATTTTGATTTGATCAAGTAGCTCGGGTGCTGAAAAAATGTGAGCACCCCAGCCCTTGACGATGCAGTATCACATATTTTGTGTGATATGCAGCTTATCCGTTTCATATTCAAGGTATAAGGACATTTTTCTCATTTGATTTTATGAAATCCAGACTGTTGGCTGTCCTGGCTCCTGATTGGTGGAACGAGCTCCCCGCTGACATCAGGACAGCAGAAAGTCTCTACATCTTCCGCCGAAAACTGCAACCACATCTTTTACGAATATATGTGGATTAAAAAAACGATTAGCACGTCAGTGGCACTTAAATGGCACTTACTTATGGTACTTTTGTAGTTTTTTGTAGACTTTCTTGAAGAAATGTCGCTTTGGATAAATCATCTGCTAAATGACATGTAATGTAATGTAATGAAGAAGTGGTCTTTATTAGCATTTCTAATGGCCTTCTAGTCGATAACTGGTCTGCCTTACTTGGATTTATTAAGACTTAAAGCTATATTCAATCATTTTATAACAAATGGTATACAGTAACATTAAACTCTATTGCTCAACCATACTGTTGATTAGTCATAAAGAAACTTATGAAGCAAAAAAGCCTATAATAATTGGTTCCAGCTTCTCAAATGGGATAATTTACTGCATGTTTGTCTAATTTTATTTAGACCCAAATACATAAACCAAGTAAATAAAACAGTGCTCACAAAATACTGCTATTAATCAAGGGAGCTTCTGACTGTTGGACACATCAGCCGCAAAGATGTCTGTCTTCTCTCAAATAAAATGGAAGTAGATGGCGCTCGGCTTGTGGTGCTCAAAGCGCCAAAAATACATTTTGAAAAAAAACTCAACAGCAATGTTTCTTCTCAGAAATCATGACCCAGTTACTTCAGATAAGCCACAGACCTGTTTGTGAGCAGTTTCGTGGCAACTATTGTTTTTTTCTACTGAACGACAATCGGCAACTGCGCAGAGGGAAGTGTGAATCTATGGTGCTGCTGGCGGAGCGAGACGTAAACAATCCAGATTGATAAATAGCTCCTCGGGCGCCTTGTGGTACTTTAAAGTGGGGGTGCAGAATTATTGACAGACACGTGGAGGTGTGGAAGGGGATTCTTCAGTTCATTAACACATGTAAGTGCCATTTCTCGCATTTAATACAACTTTTCAATCATGACCGGTAAAGCTGCTCTTTTACTATGAAGATCTGTTTATATTGCAGTGTATATTAGTGCTTCCCACTGGGTTTGGTCAGACTGTGGGGGACGGACCTCGGGCGGTGTTAAGCTTCCCCCGTGAGGAGATTATGTACATATTAAAGTTAAATGTATCAATCTGGTGCACTTCTAGGGCAAAACGAAGAGATTTAAAAAAAGGTTGTGCTCTAGAAACCGATATGACACGGCAAAAAAAGTCGCACCCACAATGCAATGGGAAACGAGATGGTACCTGTGATTCAAGGTGTTTCAGCGATAAGCAGGCGGTGACCCCTCGTACGGAGGATAGCCGTCGCACTGAGGTGGAACATTGAATTTTGTATTCCTCTGCTCAGAGCCAGATATGACTTTTTTTTATCCAAACTATCCCACATTTTATTAACAGAAACATTGAGTGAATAATTGCACCAATTCCACTTTTGGCAACGTGAGCAGCGAGTTAGTGGATGGAAGTTGGTTCATGGTCTCAGATACCGATCCACCTTTTTTTAGTCGGCATCAGACCGATATGAGCCTCTCTTATCGGTGCATCTCTAGCTGTATGATCAACACATGTTTGCCCCATTGCTCAGGTGTCTTAAGACTACAGGCATATCATAAATATTTAAACTAATAAACATCTAGTTAACTGTTTAGTTAGTTATCTGCTCAGAAACATATGTTTGTTTTTGTTTTTGGAGCTGAACTGTCGTTTTAAAGACTTCAAGGTGGGCTCTGGAAACTTGTTTCTCCTACCGCCGATCGTGGTGGTTTGAAGAAGTTGATGGAAAAAGAGATTCGATGGACAACAGCACTTAGCAAGAATATTGAGTTCATTCTTAACAAGCACAGGTCAGGAAACCAACGCCTGCAGGCCGTTTGGAGTACTTTCAGGCACCGAATTGAGAAAGACTATTGACCATGCATTTCAACATGTGTTTTATACACAACAAAAGAGGTGGAGTTTATTGTTACCGGCCTTCGTGGACCAATCACATGCAGGCATAATTACCTAATCCTAAAACTGATCAACTAAGTTTGACCCCAGACCCGTTGAACCCCCAGGTTCATGCCTGAATGGCCTTTGGGCCCGAAATAAAGACAAAACACGTAATGTTCTAGAAATGATCTAGCCCCCGCCCCATGTTCTTAACCTGCAACCTAGTGGCGTAATCTCTCAAGGCCAAGGCACAGACTTACATGTTATTGAACGTTGAGCCCTGACTTGGATATTTTTGGATAATCTGACATTAAACAGTAGATGGAACTATACTACAGAACATATTATAATCTGCTCTATTTTGTGGCATTTCATGGATTCAACAGTTCTTTGACGATACAAAGGACCATCAGTTTTCGGCCGGGTACTAACTCTGCATTAGGACATGAGCTGTGGCTTTTCTCTGGAGACGTAAGACTTTAAACCCACCGTATCTAGAATTAGTAGATTAATGCATAAAGGGAGGCAGAACTCCCCCTAACCAGGTGTTTAGAGAAATTAGAGAAGTGTGTATATTGTAATCGGGGAGGAGGCTCGTGACTGAACGTCCACGTATACGTTCCGTATCTGAGTCTGTTTGGGTTACGCGTCGCCTGGCCGAGATACCGGCCCGCTGTTATCCCTCAACTCTCTGAAATCTTCTCCCAGCGATAATATACCGTCATCTGAGACCCCGTGATCTACTTCTCTTACATCCTCCCTCTTCTTCTTTTTCATTTTTTTTCATTTACACTACACACATACACACACTTTGCATTTTGCACACTGTCTATATTTTATTTAATTTTACACTGCTGTATTTGCATATATGTTGTGTATATATATATATATATATATATATATATATATATATATATATATATATTATTTTGTATTTTATATTTCACTCTGTACACTTTATGCACAGTCACTGTTTCTTTCTTTCTTATATTTATATTTTATTCTCGTTTGTTTAGTTTATTGGTGCTACTGTGTCGACAAATTTCCCTTTGGGGATTAATTAAAGTATATTTCTATTCTATTCCCCCCCTCTCTCTCTCTCTCTCTCTCTCTCTCTCTTTCTCTTTCTCTGTATGTGTCTCTCTCTCTCTCTCTACCTCTGTGTGTGATGTGTTGTTTCTGCAGGAACATAAAATGTCTTGGATTGATTCTCTGACTCATCGCGTGGATGTATGAAGTGTGTGTGTTTTTTGTGTGTTGGGGGGATTTTTTTTGTGTAGTGTCTATTCTGGGCGTGGTGTGATTGTGAGTTTGTTTGGATGTGTTCAAAGCAACAGATGTTAAACGTGCCGTCATGTGAGTCTGGTTCACCTCTGAAGTGTTAAAGGTGAGCCAGACGTCTGTGTGTTCAGTGATTGTGCCGCTCCCAGTGTGCAGCTGCTGTTTAACAGGCCAATGTTCCCAGTATCCCAGTATAGCTTTGCACCTTTCTGTTCTTTTCCTTTGGTCTTGTGTGAGTTTCTTTTGTAAATATTTAGTTTCATAATACCATGCTCTTACTTTGAGTCTTTCTGTCTCTCTTCATCTCTGTTTTATTCAGTTTTCATTTATTTCCAACATTTATCTTAGTCCTGTACATTTTGTGTTTGTTCTTAATTTGCCTTTTTTTCTTCTTTTGATATATTCTTCCCTTATTTTGTGTCTTTCCGATTTCTGATTTCTTGGTGCTTCCTAACTTATTTTTTCTCTTTCTGATCTGTTTTTTGTCTCTTTTTGTTCCTCTTTCATATGTTCCTCTTTATTTCCGAATTTTCTTTCATTAAGTATAGTTCTATCTTTTAATTTTTAATTTTGTCCGTTCCCTTTCTTAACTTCTTTAGTTGTTCTTTGTTCCTTTTTCTTCTTCTATGCGCCACTCTCTCTAACCCACTTCATTCTCTGCATTTCTCTCTCTCTGTATGTCTTTGTTTCTCTCCTCCTCTTCTATCAGTCTTTCTTTCCCTTTTCTCTCTTCTACCCGTCATTTGTTCTTTCCTTCTTGTCCTCTCTCTCCCGTCTGTCTCTCCCTCTTTCTGGCCTCACTCCAGTCGCACAAGATTTGGAGCCAATCGTCTATTTATAGCGCCTGTGGTTCTGTCGCCATGACAACCAAGCTGGAGGCCAGGGCGCCAGGGAGCTATTTTTGGAGCAGTGCTGTAATGTCAGACACAGCCTCCTCTCTCTCTTTTCTTTCCTCCTCCCCCCCTCCCTCCCTCTCTCTTACTGGATGTGTGTTTGATTAGGGATCGGCTGGTGAAGCCTTTGGTTCGGGCGGCTCGCCACGTGAAGCGTTAACACACAAAGGAACAGAAAAGCCTCAGAAAGGCGCCGCGCCGCTCGGCGGGCCGCGCGTGATCTTTCCCATTTTTGAGGAAGCACCGAGGCCATTTTCAGATTTTTCTGACTTGGTGTTTCGGGACTTGTGAAGCTTCATGTTTCTTGTGCAGACTCCGATTTCAGGGTCCTGCAGGACACTGATATTTGCTTTAAATTTCCAAGATGCGCAATTTAGCTTGAATACTTCACGATAACGGTGCATTTGGATGAACTTTTTTATGAGAAAGATTCTTAACAAGGGTTGTATGAAATATGTGTTATGTGCCCACATTTTAACTCCATATTAAGTATACTTATAGTTTTTAGTGACATTATTAGTAAACTACTTTTAGTTTATCTCTGACTATATATATATATATATATATATATATATATATATATATATATATAAAGAGGGGGTCTATATATCTGCTATTTAAAAAAAACTGTCCTCCCCTTATGTATGTTACATTAAACAATTACATTTTTGGTGCTCAGCTTATTAGCCAATTTTATGTTCAGTTTGAAAGAAGTAATACTTTTGTTTTATTTGTCAATGAACAAGCCTTAGTTGAGTTTATTCTTTGCTTTTTTACTATTTCTTTTTATTGACATGAATTAAATATGAAAATAGCTCGTTGAACTTTTTAAAATCTGGGAAACAAATGGAATTTGGCAGCTGTGGAACGAGGCACATTTTAGAGAAACATTATTAACCGCTGAGTTTCTCAGATGCGGGACAAAGGTCCCCAGATGTTCTTAATAAAAGAGGACGTTATAATAAATAATAATAATAATTAATCCTGTTAAAAATGCCAAAAAGTTTGATATTTTCACATGAGGTGAATATGAAATTATTAAATCTGTACCGTCAAACACTCCCATGAAAGCTGCTGATGTTATCTCATTCATTAAGCTAATAGTTCAGCCTATTTCCCGTGCAGCTGTTTGCATGGAGGCCAGGCGAGTCAGAGTAGCCTAATCCTGCGTTGAGCCGAAGATGTATACAACTCATAATCTGGTTAATCCTTTGTTTTAATACTGCCACTTTAACCAGATGAATTCATGCATTATAGGATGGAGAGTTGTCAGCGCTGCTGTTGATGCCTCTGAAGTCCTCCGGCAGGAACAAATCTGTTTGATTGAGTTTTGATTGTTGATAAAAGAAGTCAAAGCAATTCTGATTTTGAGTTTCCGAGTGCTGTATACTATACTTTGTTGCTTGTGGGAGAAATAGTTTGAGAACCGCTATTTTAGGAAGAAGATTTACATATAAAATTAATAAAAAGAGAATTGCGCAAGTACATTTTGCTAAATGATACTTGCCAGAATTGTGAGTTAAATTTATTTAAAACATCTAATCTAAACTGGTATTTTGTATACCATAAATAATAATTAAAAAGTGCTTTTTATACTATAACATAATAATTAAAATCATCTAAAGCAATAAAACAATTTTACATTACATTACATGTCATTTAGCTGACACAAACCATTAAATAACATGAATAAGTACATATATTATGTGTTAATTTCCGTTTGGCCTAAATTAAACAATTGTTAAACCTACCAAAAAATGTGTGTATTCTGTGAAAATTCTGCAAAAAAAAGATAAGAATATACTTTATCTTTTCTCGTAAATACTGGAGTTATTTTCACCCACCAGACGAGAGTCCCGTGTGTGTACCCAGAGTTTAACTGGGCCTGTCTGCCACCCCAGAATAACCCTGGCAGGTTATTCATAACACCGCAGACCTCTCTGTTACTGGGGCAGCCACTATTATTCAGTTCAACTTAGTAGGCACGGTTATTATTGGCGCTACTCCTATTAATAGGGAAGAACTGCTCAAAATGTAGCCGTGTGTTTGCCCCGGGCGTGTCGCCGCCTCAGACCAGAGCTGCACATAAACACGAGTTTGGCCTCTGCAGATGCCGACGGCAGCCACGCTAAGTCGTCGTTAGAGATTTTAACATTTGGCTGTAAAGGTTATTCACGTGTTTGGTAGCTCGGCACGGGGATGTTGGAGGTGGGCGAAGTTTGCGGGTTCTGAGGTGGATCAAGGGGGGCTGCCACCGGCTGAAGAGTGATCCACTGAGGACTCCACTGAGGACTCCACAGAGGACTCCACAGAGGACTCCACAGAGGCGCTGTGGTGTGGGAACAGCCGAGAGTCGACGGTACCAGACCGCTCGGCTGCTTAATTGCCCCAGTGTGTGTTTTATATGAATATCTGTGTGCATTTGTGCAGAAATATGCACGTGGGCGTCTCTTTGTTTCTCCAAACTGTGTGTCCTCTTCTGTTTCTGCTACAGTCTCATACTGACTCTCTCTTCTTCCTCACTGGGTCTTTTTTCTTCTTCTCGTTGTTCTTTTGTCCGTGTGTCCGGGCGTCCGTCTGTCCAGTGCTGGCTGTGGCGTCCGCAGGCCCCGGGCCCCTGTTCCTCTCAGTGTTACCTGCAGCCCTCCTGTCACATTTCACCCCGGCCTGCCACATTCCGAGTTATCTCAGAGGGGGTTGCATGCCTTTTGGCCAGGCGAACAGACGGCTGTTCAAGAATCAAACGGGGTGGGGGGGGTCCTTCTTTTGTCCACTTTAGCAGCCTTACAGGCAGGGTTCGTACGGTCATGGTAAACCTGGAAAAGTCATGGAATTTTTAAATGGTCAATTTCAGGTCTGGGAAAGTCCTGGAAAAAAACTTAAATCATAAAAGTTTTGGAAAAGTCATGGAAATTTGTTATAATCGCATGTTCATTTACGCCGAGTTTGAAATAATTAATGTTTTTTTAAAGAAAGACGCTCAAAATATAAGCCGGCATATGCAATCAATACGCAACATTTTTCATGTTTATACAGAAATTTCAGTTTGGTTATGGAAATTTGGTTTAAAGTCATGGAAAGGTCCTGGAAATCCATCGGTCAAAATGTGTAAGAACCCTGTACAGGAAATTAAGTGTAGTTGGTAAGCTCTTATCTCGTTGTCACTTTAGTCATCAGTTGACCATGTGACAAATCCCCTCTCTCATTAAATATGTATATGTGTCCTTTTCTGTGTAAATTATCGCCTCAAATGCAATATTACATTTCATAACATTGTTTATTGTTTTCTGACTTTAATAGAGGTGGTCTGTATTTCAAACAAGGTGGCACACCTCTGCTCTGACACATTGCAGGAAACCTTTCTTTAAAAAATA
This sequence comes from Liparis tanakae, assembly GCA_036178185.1. Taxonomy (NCBI): domain Eukaryota; kingdom Metazoa; phylum Chordata; class Actinopteri; order Perciformes; family Liparidae; genus Liparis; species Liparis tanakae. Next base: position 7,133,890 of record CM070109.1, on the reverse strand, counting down.
AAGCAAATATTAAAGGCAATTGTAATTGTAAAAAGATATATAGTGTTTTGCAAAAATAGGATGTTTCTTTCCGCTTTCCTATCACTGTAAGTGTGTCGCAACTCAGAGAGTTTTAGTAATGCTGCATTTCATCAGGCTATGGTTGTCTAATAAGTGCTTCTTTAAGTAAGAAAAGGGAATTGTTAAATAAATGTGTGAAACATATTTCAACCTCACAGGAAATGATGTTCATGTCTATCCCCAAACTGACTTGAGAAATGACTTTTGATCATGAAGGTACTGAACATGCAGTCAGACAGTTTACAGATAACAATAATACTTGTTTAATGTTTTTAATAAGGTTAATGTTCTATGCCCTAATGCTGTACTTTGCAAATGTGTTGTCTAATTGTTTTGTATATTGTGGCTTCATATGGCTAAAGTTGACTTTTATAAATGTCTAAATGATCAATGATAGACAAACTTTAACGACTTAAATGCAACCGGGTGATATTAATCTATAAGCCGTATTGGTGGATGCCTTGTGGGTGCTTCTGTGGAGGATTCACAGCTGACGTGTTGTTGCTTCACCCTTCAGAGGATTGTTGTGGATAAAAGCAGCAGTCCTGGTGTCTGATGGCTGCTTACACTTGAAGATAATCACCAAATACCTGTCAGTGCAGCCTCGGCTCCGCCCACTGAGCGGAGCAGCTCCCGTCCATCTTCCTGCATCACGTTTCTTCCGTGCATCGGGACACCGAGAACATTTAAAACTCTCAGTTCTCACATTTTGTACATCAGGTGGGAGGTGCAGTCAGTCGGATGAACACAGACTCTTCGTCTTCAGCGTGGGATACATGAGAGGCGTGTTGTTACGTTTCCTGGACAGATGCTCGCGTACAAGTGTCTTTCTTTCGGCCTGTTTTGAGTGCTGACTCGTAGCAGCGGACACGTCCAGCAGGTGACCCCGATACAGTCATCGTGAAGGCATCAGGGCAGCGCACACACCTTGAAACGCAGCAGTTATGTCTGCCAGTTCATCGGAGCAATTAACATTCATTTCTGTAGGCGCTCTGCAAATCTGATGCCACCGTAGGCCTGCATTCCCACCCACGCCCATACAAATCGATGTACACACACACACACACACGCACACACACACACACACACACACACCTCTCCTCCTGTGCATGTATTACTACAGCAGCTCCATTGACGAGGCTCCTCTGGTCTGACAGAGCAGACGGCTGCTGGTGACTCAGACTCATCTCACTGTGAATAAAAAGAAAAGCCCCCTGGTGGCCGCTCGGGGGTTTGTCGTCCTCCATCTTTTGCTCGCACTGATGTACCGGTGTGTGTGTGTGTGATAATAAGTTAGTCTGTATGGTAAGCTTTTGAAAATGGTCTCTGTAGTTTTATCCACTACTGAGAAATGTATTGCAAAGTTGCATTTGGCCAGTTGAAATATTGATGTGTTTTACTCTGTTGTTATGTATGTTTAATATTATTAGGTTTAAAAGGTGATTATTATGTGATCGAACCGGCTGTGTTTTTCTGTCTATGTTGCAGCTTCTTAGACAGGATCGACGTGGTCAGGCAGAACGACTACACGCCCACAGATCAGGTGAGACGGTCAGCACACAAACACGTGTAGTGTCAGATAAATGTCACATAAGACTTATTCGATACGTCACATTACGAAGAGCAAATGTGTATAAGTACAATTAATCCTGGCTGAATTTAATAATAATTCAATAATTATTTAGCTGTGCATTTTGGTTCATGGTCACACTGAGATAATATCAAGAATCTGAAAATGTCCTATTGACTGTCCTCAATCACTACTTTTTATAACATAATTATATATAATAACACAATCTTCCTCTACCTCTGCTCTGCCTGTTTCCTCTTCTGTGTTTATCTTAAACATCTAACACTGTCCTGTTCTGTCTCTGTTCTTCAGGACCTGTTGAGGTGCCGAGTTCTGACATCTGGGATCTTTGAGACACGATTTCAAATAGACAAAGTCAATTTCCAGTGAGTTACCACAAGGTTTATTGATCTTATTGTCTGGTGAGAAAAACAACGATGTGTGATTGAATAATAAACCTCATGAGTTCATGTTTTTCCCCCTAAAATGTTTAACTTTGATTTGATTGTGAAGGTCTTGTTTTACATCACTATACACAATGTCATGTGATTCAAGTCTCATTCTCTTTACAACGCAAACTAAACGTTAAACTTCCTCTGTCTCACGTCTCACAGCATGTTCGATGTCGGCGGTCAGAGGGATGAACGTCGAAAATGGATCCAGTGTTTTAACGGTGAGATTTTTGTAGCTTGAACTACTTTATTGTAGTGATTAAACTATTTATACATTCTTAAAAGATGATCAGTGACTCATTCTTTAAAAAAAAAAAAAAATTTAAATATATATATATATATTCACTACCATTCAAAAGTTTGGTGTCACTTAGAAATGTCTTTATTTTTCAAAGAAAAGCATGTTTTTTGAATGAAGATAACATTAAATGATTAAGAAATGCACTCTATACATTTATAACGTGGTAACTGACTATTTTAGGTTGAAACACCTATTTAAATTTTTTTTTATATCTACACGGTTGTATAGAGGCCCATCTCCAGTGTTCTAATGGCACATTGTGTTATCGCCTTAGAAGACTAACGGAGGGGTAGAATTTTAGAAAACCCTTTTGTTATGTTAGCACATCTGAAAACAGTTATGCTGGTCAGAGAAGCTTTTCAACTGGCCTTCCTTTTGAGCTTGAAGTCTGAAGAACACAATTCATATTTAAAATAAAAATCATTATTCCTAACCTGTCAATGTATTTACTATATTTTCTATTCATTTTGCAATTCATTGGATAAATAAAAGAGAGTTTTCATGGAAAACACAAACTTGTCTTGTTGGGTGACCCCAAACTTTTGAACGGTAGTGTATATATATATATATATATATATACTGTGTCTATTTTTACCAGATTCGTGTCTTTGTGTGTTTCTAAATCTGAAGCTAGTTAGGAGTGTTGGATAGTTAACCGTAGCCTTTGATGTCTTGGTGCGTGTGACACAGATGTGACAGCCATCATCTTCGTGGTGGCGAGCAGCAGCTACAACATGGTGATCCGAGAAGACAATCAGACCAACCGACTACAGGAAGCCCTCAACCTGTTCAAGAACATTTGGAACAACCGGTGTGATTTGTCTTCTTTTTTTTTTTTTGCGGTGGATATCACACAATAATAAAAAAAATGCATTTTTAGATTAAAACTAAAAACACCCCTTACATGTTTAAGCGGTGTCATAGGACGTGTGTTTTTGGCCATACCGTGCTTTTTAAAATCTTCCTTTTCTCTCTTCTTCTTTTTAACCAATTTTAATTCTACGTTGTATTTTTGTAACATAGTAAAGAGTATTTAATGTCTTGTTGTCTTGAAACTCTTTTTCTATACTACTGATATCTTCTAATGGTGGTTCATTTGACCCCTGTTAGAAAGTCAATTTCTTTAGTCACACATTGAGACATTTATTTTCAGTTTAAGTGTGCACCTTAACACCACACTCTCACTTAAGTGCTATTTACCAAAGGTTCTTCACTAAAAGAAAACAATATGAGGAACCCTTTAAACTAGAAAAGGCACTCGGGCCAGTCATCTTCCCGTTATTCTGCTGACGAACAGACAAACAAACCGAAATCTGATGCAAAAGGTACTGTAACTGGATGCGTATGTCTTTGTTCCCTGCTGGAGCCTTTAGACTGTTTATATCAGGAGCTGTAGTCCTTCAGCCCAGTGAAACACAATGCCACTGTAAAAGCGAGGACTCTCCAGCATCTGTCACGCTTTTTGGGTCCTTCCTAAACAAAAGTCAAAAGAAGCTGAACTGCGTCTCCTCTTCCCTCCACAGGTGGCTACGGACCATTTCGGTAATCCTCTTCCTGAACAAACAGGATCTGCTTGCTGAGAAGGTGTTGGCAGGGAAATCTAAAATTGAGGACTATTTCCCGGATTTTGCACGCTACACGACACCTGATGATGGTGAGCGATTCACACAGATGTAATGCACAACAACACCATTTTTTCTGCGCTTATACCCGACGCCACGTTGCGTGAGAACACAACAATTTGGTTAGAAATATACTCAGGATTAAACAACGCTTAGCTCTATCTCAACCAATAAGTATAATATTATGGCTAACTGCTCTGCAAAAACAGAAACGACAAATAACATCAGTGATGAGGTTTCATGAAGTAATTATCTTCCTTCTAGCTTCACCAGTTGAAGCTCCTATAAATGACTTAATTGTGACCGTATTTTTTCCTCTTCGACAGCGATACCAGAGCCGGGGGAAGATCCCCGAGTCACAAGGGCAAAGTACTTCATTCGGGATGAGTTTCTGGTATGTACAAAGCTCCTGTTTGACCATTTATGTTTCATATTATCTTCATAATTGTAGCTGTTTGGTTCACAGAGCAATGTAGTAACATAAGGTAAAGACCAGTTCTGACAGTTTTACATTACATTACATTACCTTACATGTCATTTAGCAGACGCTTTTATCCAAAGCGACTTACAATAAGTGCATTTCAACCTAGAGTACAAACTAAGAACAACAAGAATACAGAAAGTAACATTTCCTCATCATAGTCAAACTACAAAAGTACCATAATAAGAGCTATTTAAGAGCCACTGAAGTGCAAATCTGTATTTTAATTAAGATATAGTCAGTTTGCGGTTGAGTTCTATTCGTTTCATCCTCGTCCTCTTGGTTTACATGGATGTGGTTCTACTCCTCCATTTCTTTCCTCTTTTTGACTTTTTCAAAAAAGCATTTGAATTGATAAAGTAAGAGATAAAGTAAGATGTTAGGTTTACTGTCGGTATGGTTTCCAAGATAATATGAAACATGCTGTTTCTCAGATATCGTTTTTAATCTCTTCATCAATATTTTGTCCATTATTCATAGTACATACCGTATTTCATCCACAAGCCATTTTATCCAATTTGTACATTTTCTCCCAGTAAATAAATGTAAATGTTTCCATCTATATCCCTGTGTATAAAACTGTATAACTCAGTGGTGATTCGTGAACTGAATGTTATTTTAACCGAAGCGGCAACAACGGCAGTTGGACAGAAAGTCCAAAGTCCAAACACCTCACAGCTTCACACAGTTCTTCGGGTCCACACTAACGTTCCTGTACTCTTGTGTCTTCTCCAGAGGATCAGCACAGCCAGCGGGGACGGGCGGCATTACTGTTACCCCCACTTCACCTGCGCGGTTGACACTGAAAACATCCGCCGCGTCTTCCACGACTGTCGCGACATCATACAGAGGATGCACCTCCGGCAGTACGAGCTCTTGTGATGGGCGGCGGCGTCCGGTGTTACTTATCTACCTACCTACTTACCAGCCCCCCTCTCTCCTCCCCTGCCCACGAGACCAGTTAGCCAATCACCCCCTCCACTTCCAACACCAAACGGCCG